>JAIOTZ010001821.1:0-28070 GCA_023374045.1 Limonium bicolor
GAATCGAATTCGGAAACCGTTTAGAACCCTAACATTCGAACTGAACTCGAGTTCCATCGTATAGTGCATTATAATTGGGGAAATTGGTATCATTAGAACCGTAATTGAATTTCGAAACCATAGAAACAAGAATCACTCAATTTGGTTCTGTAGATTGGGAGATATCGTCGATTTAGTACTCGACTTCAATTTTGAATTCGATGAAGAACTGGGGCTTCAGCATCCGTCCGATCTGGACTTAAGGAAATGGACGGCCAAGATTAGATCTGGTGGTTATAAGTTGTTTAAGTTCTATAAAAAAACCAGTAAATAGTCTTAACTTGTTGGGTTAATTTAAATATCTTCCCGAAGGTATTTTGACTTGAAATTTTAACCATAGATTCCTTATTTTATGTAGTTTATTTTGATGTAAATTATTATGGTTTTGGAGTTTTTAAACGTAAGTTATGATTTTTACAAGTTACGGGTTTTCTGGAATTATTTGGCTAAATTAAAAAGATATTTTTATGAAATAAAAATTTTATAATATGTCTAAAATGTTATAGTTACTGTATATTAAATTTGGGAATTTTTGGGCAATGGTAAAGGGTTTTAAAAATTGTGTTTATGAGTTTTTCATAAGAATAACCTATAATATAAGGTTTTTAATGTAATCAAAAATTAAAGTATGGTTTGTTAATTAACTTTTAAGCTGGGGAAAATAAAGGGGAACTAAATTAACATTTTTATTACAGTAAGTTTATAAATGTTTTTGTATTAGCTTTTAAGAGAAATGAAATTATTTACCTATATGTATTTTTACTTACTTAAGTAGGAACTTATATAAATTAAGGAATTCAATTATCCTACATTTTATTTACTAGATTATATGGGAGTTAACATTTTAAATAAACTAAGGAACAAATATATATTTATATTATTTTTACGCATTTATAAAAGGGAATTAAGAAGTAACTTATAGAGAATCAAGGAATTTAACTAAACTACATTTTATTATATATAATATGGAAGCTAATATGTTTAACTAAAACTAAGGGAAATACTTTATGTTATAAACCACAAATCAGTTTTGGATATGTCTAAAAGATATTAGATATAATTAAATACAATAGAATTTCTTAAAGAGTGTTCTGGATAAATCTTAATATATGTAGGTATATGTATATGTATATATATATATATAAATACAATAAAAATAGATAAAGGAAATAACATTCCTTGTGAGAAAAATAATAGGAAGGATATATATATATATATATACGATAAATAAATAAAAGAAAAAATACCTTATAGAAAATATAATATGAAGGAATTAATGAGTTAAAATAAAACCTCTACATAATACTAATAAAAGAATACTATATGAGATGGTATTAATTTATGGTTATGAATTGAGTTTTTAGTTACCCTTGAATTTCTAAGATTTATATAAACAGTATTAAAATACATGTATATTTAGTCAATGTCCACAATGTAAATCTATAATTGGGTTAAGAAATTAATACGTTGAAATTTAGGAATATTTGTAACTAGTTTACATAAAGTGTTACACAATTAGATCTTATTATATAATTGATAATAAAATGAATGGAATACTTTTACATTTAAATGTTCTTATTATATAAAAAAATAATAAAGTAAATGAGTTACTTTTACATCTAAATGTGAAGATGATAAATAAGTCTAGATTTAATCATTTCTTAATATTTATAGTATTGAGTAATAACTTAATATTTGAGATAAAATCATTAAAAGGGATTATGGTATAAGACTATAGTATGATTAGGAAATTACTCTAAATAATAATCCTTAAGTTTCTTAGAATTAGTTAGCCATATAAAATACATTTATTACTAATATTCAAGATGTGAGTTTATAAATAAGTGTTGTACATAATAGTTAAGATTTACTAAAAGGTTTGTAAGTAGAAATTAGATACATAAACCTTTGAACCTTTATTTAGAGGAACTAAGTTACATAAGAGGCTATAAGGATTTACCTTTTGACACGGGAAATATTAATGTGTCATTTGAATATAGGGTATGGGGATTTTTCATAATAGATTATCTTATTAAATAATTAACAATTTCACTTACGAACTAGAATTTAATTCTTTGATAAATTCTACCTTATGCTAAGATATAATGTCCATCCTAAATACAATAAAGGAAATTAATTTATTAAGTTATTCTTTTGAAACCTTAGGTTTTGTAAACAATATAAAATGTATTTAAGACTTGAGTTTAACGAAGTTTAATACAAAAGGATTATACATGGTCTATAGAGAGAATGTGTATAAAAGTAAAACAGTTAGGGAATTAAATGTAAGTAAGGATACATAAAAGGTTATCTTAAAACACCTTATTATAAAGATATGGTTAAGTAAATAATATACCTTGTGGATACTAAATGTGAGAGTTCGATAAGTTTGAGTTGACTATAATATGGTTATTTCAAGATGAAAAGTAATTTAACAACTTATGACAAGATTAATAGATGGTTGTAATTAAAGGCCATTCTGAACTAAAGATAAGATAATTGAGTTTAGTAGCTCAAATAAGTTATACTAAGGTGCATCTACAACACTACGATTTCAGTATACGGGATGTAGATCTTAATTAAGTTAAGGGGGAAAACTTAGTTATAATGGATTATCTAGTAGATATTGATAAAGATACATAGTCAATAAATTGTGAAATAATAGTATAGTATTCTATGATAAACCCATCATTGGTCATAACACGATGTATGTCCTAAAGTAAGAATAAAAGTATTGAGCTTAAGAAGTGTTATTGAAATTCTAAGGTTGATTGAATAACGTATAATGCACTTATGTTATAAAGGTCTTTAATGTGAGAATTATGGTTAGGTATGGGTAAGTGGATAAGGGTGGAACAATTAACAAGTGTTAATAAAATACATTCCTTGGTCTTACAACCTTGAGTTATACAACATTCTAAGACAAGTCAAAGGTTATTCATAGCATTTAAGTGAGGGCTTAAAAGACAATTGAGACTTTGAAATAAGAGTAAGGAGTTTATTTAAGTGTAGCATAGGCTACAAGTGTTTGATGATAGACTACTTTTAATATTCTTCAGAGTAATGTTGATTGTTTGCGCAAGTTGATTAGAACTGCTACAACGTTACCCAGGTACGATTTCTCGTACTCAGCTTGCGTGTGTTTGGACTTATGGAATGTTTTGTACGATTTCTCGTACTACGATATTTTTGCTGATTGACTTGTGGAATGTTTTGGAAAACGCTAACTGACTTTAAGAGGAACTTCTAAAAAAGAAATGGTTGTGTGACTGACTCAGCTTGTGTGACTAACTGAGCCTTGGATGTGAAACTCACTTGGGTATTGGTTTCTTCTACTTGGTGCCCGTTAGACATTGCTGCTTAGGGTTTACGCTTCTGCACTCTGTAGGACTGAGTGTTTTGGTATTGCTCTGGGTAGTTGGTGATCTAGCGGGATTTGGAAAAGGTCATTCTTGGAAATCTTTCTTTCGACGTGCGCGCGTCTTTAATGGTAACAGCAGGGGGCTGTATATCCCTCGCCCATAGGGGCATTGATATTTGACAGCAGGGGGCTGTATATCCCTCGTCCACTAGGACATTGAAATTATGACAGCAGGGGGCTGTATATCCCTCGTCCACTAGGACATTGAAATTATGACAGCAGGGGGCTGTATATCCCTCGTCCATATGGACATTGATATTGGCGGTGGGGGCCATCTCTCCCAGTTAAACTATTCCACTCTTGAGTTCTTGATTCTTGGATCTATTTTATCTTTCCTAGTCCTTTGTGACTATCTGGGTCTTTCTACTCCTAACGGGAATTGGGTTTAACTAAGGAAATGGATGCTTACTAACTATGTGGTGTGACTACTTAAGTGGATGACTTGGTTTGGAAGTTCTTTATCTCTATCTTTGTCTTGTTTTCTTTTCTCTTTAACTTGATTATTTTGAAGTGCTTTATCTCTGTTTTACTTTTAAGAGTTTTCATGTTACTGTTTATTTTGAGGAGTCATGTTTTATAAGTTGTTTTTGGAGAATGGTACCAGTTCCATTCCAGGGAACTGACTCACCCCTCCCGGGGTGGGCTGCTTGGTTTCATCTTGCAGGTACGAATTGATTTACAGGTGGCCACGAAGAGAATGAGCGTTTGGGATGGGACTAGGTTTTGTGGAGAGTTAATGTGTTTAATTTCTATTTCGTTTGTGTTAAGTTTTTCTCGAGTTCAGACCGTAGCTTTTGTAATCCTTAAGTTGTAATTGGTGAGGTTTGGTGCCGGGTGATTGGAACCCGATGGTCTGTAATCGCCTTAGAGTTTTATTTCCGCTGTATTTATGGTTAATAGGGGCGTTACATAAACGGATTCATCGTTATTTTCTCCATGAATGGAAATGTCGTCATCATCATCTGTGGTAACGGGAAATAAATGGGAGCCCGTTCTTGGTTGGGCCGATCCATCTGCCTGAGAAACCCGTTCCTGCAAAGGGAAGATTTCTTCAAAAAATGTTAGATCGCGACTTGTAACAATTTTATTCTCATCGAGCAGAAGAACACGATGCCCTTTCTTGCATAGGCCTGGCCCAAGATAGATTCCTTTGTATCCACGATCGTCAAACTTGCTCCGGATGATGGTTGGCCCAGTGTGGTAGACCAAAGACCCGAAAGTTCTGATTTTGCTTAAATCAGGGGGAGAACCATACAAATATTCATAGGGAGATAGACCATTTAATGTGGATGAAGGTAATCTGTTGATGAGGAAAGTTGCCATAAGAATGCTCTCACCCCAATATGTGATATCAAGCCCTGATTGAAAGAATAAAGCCCGAGCAGTTTCAAGCAAATAACGATGTTTTCTTTCAACCACTCCGTTTTGTTGAGGAGTATAAACGCAGGAGGTTTGATGTATGATGCCCTTTTTATGAAAAAAATCTTGTAAAACTCTTGACGATCCCAATTCATAAGCATTGTCGGAACGAACAACTTTAACAAATTTATTAAATTGCCTCTCAATCATGCTTATGAAATTTTGTATATGTTTCGATGCTTCAGATTTAAGTTTCATAAGGAAAACCCAAGTGCATCTACTAGCATCATCAACAATGGTGAGAAAATAACGGCATCCATCATGATTTGTAGTAGAACATGGACCCCAAGTGTCAACGTGAATAAGATCAAAGCAACGTTCAGATCTATTATTAGAATGAGGGAAGGGTAATCTATGGCCCTTGGCCCTAAAACAAACATCACAAACAAAATTATCTGGTATCTCATGTTTCTGTAACAAACCCATTCGAATCATTTTGTTCAGAGGAGGATGTCCCATCCTTCTATGTAACATCAATGCGTGGGAATTACATGAATAAGCACAGCAGAAAAATTATTATGATTACAATCACCAAAAATGTTGCGCAACAGTTTATTATCAAGAAAGTACAGCCCATCCTTTTGATGCCCAATCTGTCTCTTATTCTTCCAGGTATGGGCCTGTAAATAACAGGCATTAGAATCAAACGAGACAACATGTTATTTGCTTAGCTAATCTACTAACAGAGGCAAGAGAGTTTGAAATTGGGAACATGAAGAACATTCTCTAGCTTAAAGTTGTCAGCAAGCAAAATTGTTCCCATCACATTGATAGCTTCAACATGACCATTGGGCAAAGTAACGTAGTTGACATCAAAAGTCTGTTTTACACTACTAAGCATAGATTCATCTCCAATCAAATGCTCACTCGCACTAGAATCAAGAAGCCATTCATGATTAATATGTTTGGAGCAAGAATTATTGCAATTAGATAAAACTGTACCTGCAAACTGCGATTTACTTTTGCTGCTAAACACACTGTTACTTGAAGCATTTTTATCAGAAATCTTTCCTGTCTGATCAAGCAAGTTGCAAAGTTTGGTTAGTTTGTCTATATGTGAAACAGAAAGACCTTTCATACCTTTTGTCTTCTTGCTAACAGAATTTGCAGTAGAGGTGTTCCTCGATCCCTTCCACCAGTCGGGATACCCGCAAATCTCAAAGCAACCACTCTTGAGATGTCCAGTTTTGCCACAGTGGTACAAACATTGTTATTCTTCTTGCCGATGTTGTCTTTTCTGAACTTGCTCCTTTCTCCAAAAATTGTTTCTGTTCTACTGGTGCTGTTTGCGAAAGTCATTCCAGAAGCATCATTCTCACTTCTTCCACTGATTCGCTGCCTCTCCTCTTGGAGAATTACGGCATAAGCAGAATCTAAACTTGGAAGGGGTTTCTTCATGAGCAGATTGCCTCTAATGTTGACGAAATCATCGCGCAGCCCCAACAAAAATTGAAACAATTTTTGGTTTTCAGTATGCCTAGCTATCTTCTCACTATATCCATAAACGCAGGTATCTATATTTGTCATAGCAGCAATATCATCCCAAATACTGGTGAGCCTGGTGAAATACTCAGTGACAGAGGAACTTCCCTGTTCAATTCTAGACAAGTCGCGGTTGAGTTCAAAGAGTCTCGTACCGTCGATTTGGTCAAATCTCCGAGTAAGGCGTTTCCACATGTCATACGCGGTTGAGCAGGAAACGAGGCTATCTCCGATGTTGATTTCGACCAAAGCGAGAATCCAAGACCGCACCAATCCGTCGCATCGGTCCCAAGCGTCTCTGCGATTCTTGGCCACCTTGGATTTTTTAAGAGTACCATCTATCATCTTGATCTTGTTCTTGGCCAGCAAGCAAATCTCGATCTTCTTCTTCCAATTTTGGAATCCCTTTTTACCGTCAAATTTTGTCGAAGTGAGCTGAACTCCGGGAGTTTCTGAATTTGAAACCACCAAGGGATCCGAATCGTGGCATCGTCTATTCTTCTTCTTCTCGATAATTTCTTCTTCTTCAGAATCGGAAGATTTCTCTTCATCATCTTGAGAATCGTTCTCCCCTTCGTCAGATTCGGACGACATTGGTGTAGATTAGGGTTAAGAGGCGGTCGTTACCGCTCTGATACCATGTGAAAGGAGGATCGAAAGAAAAGAGAAGGAGGAGCGAAGGAACGGAAAGAGATTGAGAGAATCGACTGAAGTGCTATCGAGAGAAGAAGAAGAAGAAATTCATTGTATTAGCTTGTTACTGTTTCGAGGAAGAAACACGACATATAAACGAAATACAAAGGACCGTTGCTAAACGGGACTAAAGAAGCCGTTGCTAAACGGGATTAAAGAGACTAATGACCGATAGGAAAAGATTAAAGAAAATAAAGAGAGAATTAGGAATAAAGGCTATCCTAACAAGTGTCGTATTGTTTGATTTCATTGGTTGCAACTATACTGTTTATAACTTAATCAATTCACCCTTTTCACATGCTAGCTCTTTCTTCTCTCTTATATTATGTTGTTGAAACAAAAGTGTTGTCCTTCCCTTATCAATTTTGTGGGAAACTCCTGAACCATAAGTTTGTTCCATTGTCAGTAATGTTTTTTTCTTTCAACTTGCTTAGTATTACATGTTCCATGGCTACGATTAAAAAATCCTTAATTAAACAGCGTCATTATTTCACGATATACCCCGAGGTTTGAGCGAATTTTACGAGATACCCCTGAGGTTTCATTTTTATTACGAGATACCCCTGAGGTTTCATTTTTTTACGATATACCCCTGAGGTTTCACTTTCATTACGATATACCCCCGAGGTTTCAATTTTATACGTGATGCCCCTCAGTTCAGATTCTAATATATTATATTTTTCATATCCTCATTTTACCCTCACACCATATACCCCGCAATGACCTCACAGGTTTCTGGTTAAATTTTTTAAAATTTAAAATATGAACAAAATTCACATCAAAATTAAAGATCAATTAAAATTTTAATTCAATTTAATAAATATTAATAAAAGTATAAAAAAATTAGAATAAAAAAATTTAAAATAAATAGAAATGACTAAACAACAAAAAAAATAATCTATTTAAAAAACTTATATTGTTACATAATTTAAACGGTGGCTTAAAATCATAAATTTTTTATAACAATTATATTAAATGCAAGAAATTATAAATAATTTTATTATTTAAAGATATAGTTTATTAACAAATATATTATTTGATATCAATAATCACAAGAGAAATTATTATATTTTATGATTTTAAGCCACCGTTATAATAGTATATATAAAAACCATAAAATAATGATTTCAAGAATTTAATTATTTTTCTAATTTAAAATATTGATTTTTGATATCAAATAATATAATCATTTCTTTTGTGATTATAGTATAAAAACCATAAAATATACTCCCTCCGTCCTGAATTGATCATCCTGTTTGCTTTATGACACGTTTTTCCACTTCAATATTAAGCATATAAGATAAAATAATTTTATAAAACTAACTTTTGTAACTTATAGTTTATCATGTAAGGAATCATATGCAAAATTTAAATTTTCAAAATTAATTTATCTTATATGTTAAAAATTGAAGTCAAACGACATGTCCAAATAATAAACAGGACGGTCAATTCAGGACGGAGGGAGTAATCATTTCTCTTGCAATTATTGATATCGAATAATATATTCGTTAATAAACTCTTACTATAATTGATAAAATTATTTCTTCTATTTAATATAATTGTTATAAAATTTTTATGATTTTAAGCTACCGTTCAAATTATGTAACAATATAAGTTTTTTAAATAGGTTATTTTTTTGTTGTTTAGTCATTTCTATTTATTTTAAATTTTATGATTCTATTTTTTTATTTTTTATTATACTTTTATTAATGTTTTTTTAAATTGAATTAAAATTTTAATTGATCTTTAATTTTTATGTGCATTTTGTTTATATTTTACATTTTTTAAAAAATTGACCATAAACCCATGAGGTTATTGCGGGGCATATGGTGGGTGGGTAAAATGTGGATATGAAAAATATAATATATCAAAATCTGAACTGAGGGGCATCTCGTATAAAATTGAAAACTCAGGGGTATATCGTAATGAAAGTGAAACCTCGGGGGTATATCGTAAAAAAAATGAAACTTCAGGGGTATCTCGTAATGAAAATGAAACCTCAGGGGTATCTCGTAAAATTCGCTCAAACCTCGGGGGTATATCGTGAAATTTCCCTCACTTTTAACACTTTCTTCCTAGCATTTGCTCAACTTTTCACATCAATAATCTTGATTTTTCAAGTGACAGATTCAGCAACATGCAAGCTTACAGTATACATACAGACTCTAAATCCAAGCTTTCCTCTCCCCTGTTAACTGATTTATCAGGCTTATTTCCACCCACCGAATGTAGCACTAAAAAACTAGACCAATCGGTAAGCTACATTGACGATAGATGGTGCATCCGACGACCTTTCCACCCACAGAGATATTTTCCATACAGTCCTTTCTTCTTCCTCCGACTGTCCATTGAAGCTGATCCTGTATATTGGTTGTTCATCGTTGCAATTTTCACTAGGGGAGTGCCATGGTGCTCAGACAGAGCATTTGAATTAGCACCACAGTGGTTATCAAGCCAAGTTATAATGTCACTGAAGACAATCTGGATGTTGTTGTCAGGTTCTCCAGAGGTCAAGCCATGCCACATCCCAGGGTAAAGTTTCATGGTCTTGTCCACACTGCTTGCTTTCTGGTACAGTGCCCTGCTCACTTCTGGGTCAGTTACTATATCCGCTTCTCCATGCAATACAAAGAAAGGTAAGGTCACCTCATGTAATGTCTCCTCCAGACTTATGCTGGTTCTCAGCATTTCTAGAGCAGTTTTGAGCCGAGGCTTCTCTTGATATATCAGCCTGTTTCTTCGAATCTGTAAACAAATTTTAGATTAGATTACTTCAAGTGTGTAGAAATAGACAGCAGGCGATTAATGAGCACCACTTCTTGTCAAGTGTTGATAATGACAACAATATAATAGTCCATCCTATTCAAACATAAGTTGCTTTAAAAAATATATCTGGACTAAAATTCTTCTCAAAAACGACTTATAGTCTTTTGAATAGGAGGGATACGTAAGTACGGTAGGTAGGTGGAACTACCTCTTCTCGTTTGACAGGATCCTTGAAAGCTGAATCAATTACGTCCTTTGTGGGAACAATCTTCCACTTGGGTATAATCTCTTCCACCTTTGTTAATATATTAACCACTACCGGATGCGGTTTCACCTTCTCTGAAATCTAATCAAGGAAGAATTTTAAATAATTTGTAGTATTAGTACGTATGTTATCCGAAGCTGGAGCTGGTAAGGGTAGGTGGTCCAAAATGACATAATTCATTCCATAATTTAGCCAATGCGGTGCAAAGGACGACCAAGTTGTTAAGCAGCTTCATTGATGATAAACCAAAATAAATAGCTGGCTAGTATTGGCAAAGCAATGAAAAGTACCACCTTACACATGGGTGCAACAAGAACAGCTCCATGGTAGAAAGCTGGGTCCTTCTTATGAAGTAACAAAGTAACAGCTCCGCCCATCGATTCTCCATACAAGAACCTTCGTTTCTCTGCATACTCATCCTGATCTGAAAAAGAATACAAACAGCAAAGCAAAAAAAAAAAAAAATCAGACAGTGAAGAGAAAAATAACAGAAAATTATGGGCATAATTCAGCCGTTCACATACCACAAATTGCCTTGAAAAATTTATGGCAATCATCTATGATATACTGGAACTTCTTGATATAGCAGCGAGCACCTTTGGACCGCCCATGCCCTTCGTAGTCGATGCCGAACACAGCATAACCGGCGCATGCCAATGTGATGCCGACTCCTAAAATCAATGGAATCCATGAAAAAACTGAGTGTGGAGTTGCTTACTACTATTAAACTGTATCAATATGCAAGTATGTATGTACAGACTACAGAAAAATGAGCTGTCCTTCCAATGTACAGTTTCGTTTTCAAGTAAAAGAACCAAAAAGTAGAGTCATGTCTTCACTCTTCCAGTTAAACGGGAACTGACTTTAATTGCTTGACCAGATCATCAATTAATATAAAAAGATATATAAAGCCAATCCAGCGAAAAACCCATGATTTGAGATGGCCATGGAAGAAAATACAGTTGCACATCTATAATAGAAGTCAATTATGTGAACGATATATTATACAAAAAGTAAGTAGGACCAGGACCACCAACCTAAGAATAATTGAGCAGATAAATTTAAGTCTTTTTATTTTGTAGTTTGCCCACCAAACAAAAAACCATCGCATTAATGTCAATGATGTGGTCCTGTCATGGATTCTAGATCGTCAAAACACAGTAGCAGACAAGTAGTCCAGCTACAAAACCAGGAGGATTCAACTACCTCATAAACCCCCACCCCCCTGCCCCATCACCCCCACCAATTATGATTACATATCATCAACCATCCACGCCATTCCTGACTTTTGTGGTAGCAAATTAAAGTAGCAGTAAGCCAGCATCAGCAGTGGGGAAGATTAGTTGTTTATTACGATTTAGGGAGAAAATCCTTGGTTTTTACAAAACTGTTGCAAGCTTAATATATGAACTGTATGGATTAAATAATCTTGACACGAACTACACGCAAACCATTCTGACCAGTTCAACTTCCTCGCAGAATCAATTAGAGGACATTCCAGAAAAGGAAACAGAGACAATCTCAACTCAAACTGTCTCCTTGAAAGTCATCCACCCCTTTTGCGGGCACAGAAGAAAACACAATGGTATGGGGCTACAGATAAGGTGGTAGTTGAAATACAGACAATGACAGCAAGGGCATTCAAAGGTGCCAGTTCACCTACCCAGTAAGAAGATCATGTACTCCTCATAGAAACATTTAATGGGCCGGGTAAGGAAATTTTCCAAGCACCTAGAAGGTAATTTCTTCCGTTTTCAATCACGAGCAGCTAATTAGTAGCTAGGGTGAACGATTTCTTTTTCTTTTTTCTTCTCTGGTGCTTCTCTTAATCCGGTTCATGGCATTTTGTTTTTCAACATTTCTTAGTATCCGTAGGGATCCAGGGTATTGGGTACATGAGGGAAAAGGTGAGGGCACAAATGGGAAAAATGAATATTAGTAGGGAGATGGCTAGTCATCAATTTCATACAACATACAAGCCACTATGATCTTAAAAGTCATCCTTGCATATCTGAGAATGTATCTGAAATTGTTAGTTGATACTAACCATGCTATTATAAGGGTTTAGATCTACATCGTGATCACAACGACAAGCTATCTGGAATCATTTGGGATTCTAAAAGATACAAGAGGACTTGTCCCTAAATCGCCATAACTCTCCAGCCTTATCAAAAGGGAGAAAAATGTCCAGAAGCTAATTCTGGCAACATAAATCATCAAATGCATAGATGTACGCTATCAATGGTGGTGGGGGAGACAATCCATTTGACTAGGGCAACCACAAAGGAGGAGTGTTCATAATGCTGAAAAAAAATTGTTTCAGTTTGTATTAACTACATTTTCATTTGAATCAAGTTTCAAAGCATTTTGTCCATGGACCACATAAAACAACGAAGTTGACCCATCGCAACCGCAATTTATAACAGAAGTGTAGCCTGGAAAAAGATATCAAGTGATTGGGGATGAACGAATTGATTACCTCTCATGTACCCACTGCATTCCATACCGTACCCTATTAGACCCCATCAACAGACATTTTATATTAGCAGACGGCAGAAACTGGCGGAGAAAAATAGTCATATGAGGTAGAGAAGAAGAGAAAACTACCATGGCAGAGGAAAACAAGCGCCTTAGGAGGAGACAGAGGCAACCATCTGCAAGTGAAGAGCTGAACGTCTCTTGAATTTCTAATGTAATCCTGCACCCCGTCGAAACCAACAAAAAGAAAAGAAGAGGAAATTAAACATCAAAAGCTGACACGACCTACGTATAAAGTTCAAACACAATCTAAAACCTCCACCACAAAAAAAAAGGAGAAAAAAATAATCTCAAAACAGATTTGGGACGAAATCCTCTTACCTCCTGATACTCAAACTCCATCTTCCCGGCGATAAAGCCCGGTAGGTTTAATATTGTAATCCCACTGATAGTAAGAAATGCATCGCCAATATCAGTTATCACAACAGGGTTAACCGAGAAAAGACGTGGGACAATGGAAATCCGCCAGCGCAAATGAAGATGTTCAGAGGAGTCCTCTCCGTTTACGTCTAGGTGTTTTGAGGCTTTGCTTTGTAGTTGGGATCAAATTCAGGAAGAGACGAAATATGTGCGGTCGACGCTTTCACATCCGCATATCACCCTGATAGAGTACCAGAGGGAGAGCAGAGAGAGAACGGGGAGAAGAGAACCCTCTGTTTTGAGCGTCGTCTCTTAAAAACACCTTCACGTTTATCAACACCGGGTCATAATTGTGGTATGGGACCGAGATCACTTGGGAGAAATTAGATTGCACACCCGGTATGTTGTAAAATTACATTAATAAAAAAGAAAGTAACACGTTACTATAGTATGATTATTATTATTATTATCATTATTAGGAAAATTTCATGAAATGCCATTATATTTTTGGCTAATTCATAAAATGCCACTAAATGAAAAGAAAGTCATAAAATGTTACTATATTTTTATAAAAGTTCATTCACTATGTCTTTACCAAAAGCAAAAAAGACAAAAATATTTCTACTAGTTAATAAAGTACTTTTAAAATTGTCAATATGTCTCCAAGTGTTAAAATTTTACTAAAATTCATAAAAAATTAAAAATACTACTCTCCCTCCGTCCTGAATTGACCGTCCTGTTTACTATTTGGACATGTCATTTGACTTCAATTTTTAACATATAAGATAATTAATTTTGAAAATTTAAATTTTGCATATGATTCCTTACATGATAAACTATATGTTACAAAATTTAGTTTTATAAAATTATTTTATCTTATATGCTTAATATTGAAATGGAAAAACGTGTCATAAAGCAAACAGGACGGTCAATTCAGGACGGAGGGAGTATAAAAGTATAAATTACTATAAAAAGTATTTAAAATATTATAAAAACTTAACAGATATATAAAAATAGAAATAAAATAAAAATATTTTAAAAAAATTATCTACAAATTAGACAACAATATTATGTCATGAAATATCTACATAATAAAATATATTTTTTTTAAAAAAAGATTTTATAACATTAGTTAAATTTTTCTAAATAATTTATATTCAACAAATAAAAAATAAATTATTTAAAAAAAATATAATCGATTTGATTATTATTAACAAAAAAATTTATATTATATTTTTAAATAATATTGAAAAATTATTTTAAAAATTATATTTTATTTTTCTAGATAATTTTATGACATAGTATTTTATAGACAACAAAAAAATATTATGTTATAAAGTCATTTACAAAAATATAATGATATTTCATGAAATTTCCCTTATTATATGATTATGATCAATAGTGAATGTTTGTGATTTTTTCCAGTTTTATCATCAATTTTAGGTGCCAATTCCATAATTTCTTTCCTATATTATTTAAATAATAATTATTTTTAAAAGTTATATTAACAACTAACATCAATTTTATTAACACACACCGATTTTTCCCTCTTTTATTTCACACCTACATGACCACAAATGGTGCTATCCTAGGCGGAAGAGTTTGTTTTCGTCTGCTTTTCGTGTACCTTTTGTTTCTCCTCGGTTTTTGTGCTCTCACCCGCTCATTCTGAAAGCTCACGTCTCGGGAAATTTAGGGGTGTCAATTTGGGTTGATGGGTCGGGTTGAAGCTTACCTATACTCAACCTGATTAAAATTGTATTGACCATACCCGACCCAAATATAATCGGGTTACAAATTTTCAACTCATACCCGACCCATATAAAATCATTGAACCCAAATCCGACCCGTTTAGCCCATTTAAACATAAATACTATGGTTTTTCTACATAATGATAATTCATCCCTAAAAACATGCACATGATGGTCATTTAATTCAAATCATTGTGTGTCGTTTTTCCAAGTGTCAACATCTTGTTAAATGGGTCAATAACCTTAACCATAGTCGTTATTTGTGCGAATGAAATGGTGTGAACGGTGGAGTTTGTACAACTAATGAATGACATAGTATTTAAGTTTTTAAATGAATAGTGAATGGTGGATATATATGACCTAGAGAATGCATATGGATTTATAAAAAAATATATTTGTGTGGCCTAAAGAAGTGATAGTATTTTTGTTTGATATTATACTAATAGTTACAGAATTAATACATATCCAAGTAACATATGTTCTTATTTAGCAGTTTATTTATTTATAATCAAATTAAGTAAACGGGTCGGGTTGAATTCGGGTTTGGACTTTTAACCCATACCCAACCCATATATTTAATAGGTAACTCATAACTGACCCAAAAATTAAATGAGTCAATAATCTAAACTCATACCCGTTATTTACAGGTTAGGTATGGGTCAAATTTTTGGATTGGGTAAAAATTGTCATCCCTAATCGGGATGGGCTGGTATTTGTATCTTTTGTGGGTTAATTATTTGTTCAATTATTTCCTTATACTTAAAATTCTGGGGCTGACTTTCTCCCTTTCTTGTATCTGGGTGGTGTCGTAGTGAATCTCCTAAATAACATTGGTAGTCAAAGACAAGACTTGAAACCATCTCTAAGAACAAGTAGACTCGGTTGAAATATAGTTAGTGTTCATGAAAATGTTAGAGCTATATATCAATTTCCTTTTCAATAAAATACAGTTAATGTCCATGAAAATGTTAATATATTAGAGTGTTGGTGAATGTCGTTTTTTAACATGTAAAATTATTGAAACTATAAGTAATAAGACACAAGGCCCAATCGAAAATGATGTCGGTCCAGCCCACATAAATAAGACAGCCCATAACAGAAATAACTTAAACACAGCGTTTTATATATGTACAGAAACCCTACTATATATAGTATTGTAATCTGCCGTTGTACATTTGAGGAAATCAATACAACAGTAAACATTCATCTCGATTCACACTCGATCTCAGTCTTGTTTTCTTGTATGGTATTAGAGCTGAAGAGCGCCTTTCTTCTTGCTCAAGATGTCTTCGACCTCTAGTGCATCATCAGGCAGCACGATGTCATCATCCTCCAGTGCGTCATTAGACAGCTTCACCATGTCAGGGATGTTTTCGACTCAATCAGCTTCTACAGGCATGTCTGGCTCTGCCACTCAAGGAGCCCTGTCAATATCCATGCCATCATTAATATCACCCATCTCAAATTTCACAAAACTAACCTCAGAGAATTATCCTACCTGGAAAACTCAGATTGAGCCATACCTCAGAGGCCATGGCTTGTTTGGCTGGATCGATGGATCCAAGATGAAGTCCTCTCACTGCAGAATTTGCCACCTGGCGACAATATGATCAGATGGTAATGTCCATTATTAATACATCTCTATCTGATTCTATAATTGGCAATGTAGTTGGTTGTGTTACTGCTGCTGAGACCTGGAACACTCTTAAAGAGATGTTCGCAGCCCAATCTGCAGCAAGAGCCATGCAGGTAAGAGTACAACTAGGTAATACAAGGAAGGGCAGTAACACTATGTGTGAGTACTGCAGACGTGTATATCTAAGTGGTTAAACTGGTGTAAAATTAAAAGAAAAGAAATTAAAAACTCAAAATAAACGTCGGGCTACAAACAAATCCCGGTCGTGGTAGTATAGTGAAATGTAAGCGACCGGATATCGAACCGTGGGACTAATGTGCATATTATAGTACCTAAGCGTGTCACAAAAAGGGGGGAATTAATTGACTTGTTTTTATAAATAAAAAGGAAAGATAAAATAAACTAAGTTAACAGATAAACTAAACGGGACTCTGGTTCAGGTTATTATAATCTGCTTAATTATGCTATCTCTACTGGTTTAAAATAATAATTTGGCAAGATTCCTTTAATTATCTCAAGGACTAAGTCATAGACTCATAAGAACTCGTTCCAGTTGTGCAGGGTCCGATGAAAACTCAAGCACCCACTGGTGGACGGCAGAGGAGTATGAGGAATTTTATTCTTGCAACTGAATACTAACTTATTAAATCATAACAAGTTTCCTCCAGTTTTACGGCTTAATTAACCTATCTATTTATCACCGGTCTGATCAAAATAGACTTAGCAAGCAATTTAATAAACTCATGACATTTATTAAAAAGGCGAGAGATAAGCTTTAATCGTAACAAACTGTATTTAAATTAAAACCAGTAAAAATATTGCATAAATAATACATACACATAATAACCACTCCCAGAGTATAAATATTCTAGCCTAACATATTAAATAGATAAACAGGAACAAGAGTAGTAGAAATCATCTGTAGTCACTCTTGCATTCGTTCTGCTATTTTGTATACGTAGGACTAGAGGTGAATATGGTGGAATGTAAAATAAATAAAATGGAGAAGACGGGAGAAGAAAATGGGATGAACGTGTGATGTGTGGTGAAGTGGTATGTTGGGTGGTGGATGTGTCCTTGGAAGCAGAAGGCTCGTGGGTTTATATAAAGGAAAGGAAGATTGAAGATAGAGCTGGATCAAAGAGATTTGCTCATTGATTGCTCAGGGGACAGAACGCGTGAAGAGTAGATGGATAAGTTGCAGACAGGTCGACGGGCGAAGTCGACGAGCGAAGTCGACGAGCGAAGAAGATAACCCGTTAATTTGCAGATATTTACACGTGTCCGCATGACAACCGCTTTATTTCATGCGGTTCCCTCTATCACGTCCTTGTCTCACGTCCGCATGCGGTCTCCTCTCTTTCCTCTCCTCTCACGTCCGCCTAAGGAGACGCGGTTGCAGTCTCTCACGTCCGCCTAAGGAGACGCGGACAAGGGGCGGACACGGCAGAAAAAATAAGGCCACTGCGTGCTTCTCGCGTGGCTCAGTTTAATCCCTATAATATATGTCTTTATTTGGCATTTTTCCTACAATTTAACACATATAATACATCAGTTAATATAACAACATAATTATAGGAAAAACTAAAGATAAGTGAGAAACATTACTAAAAATGCTACAAATTATAAGGTGATTAAACCCTAATAAGTCTATATGTTTTGCACTTATCAAACTTCCTCACACTTGACTTTTGCTTGTCCTCAAGCAAATAAGGAATATAATTATCTCTAAGCCATAAAAAAAACAAGATTAAATAAGTGTAGAAAGGAATTTAGACAAAGTGACAATTGAAAGAATAATTCTGCTCCTAGAAGTAGGTTTTTATAAACAGTGAAGAAGAACAATTTAATAAAAGCATAGAAAAACTAGACTGCAGAAAACAAGTTAGATTAACCTGGGATTTTCAACCAATTTCAATTCTCTAACCCGGGATGACAAGGGGTGTGAAGTAATGCCTTATTCCGCAATACCTTTCAACACCACGTACTCATGTTAATAAATATAAATTGCAATTTATTTTTTTACATCTCTTTTTTTTTAATGCGAAGATTGTATATACAAGACACACATTTTTTTTAATTGCATTATTTTTCTGTACCCCAGACTTTTCTCTCTATCCTTATAGCGGTGTTGGGTCTTCTATCCCAGGCCACGAGACCTTACGTAGATAGGTGTTAAAGCACCCCAAAGAACTTAATAACCGGATAGACGAGGCCTGTTTTTGGTTAGAAAAATTCATAAACAGCGGAGTACCTTGTCTTTATCCTTTTCTTTCCATAACTTTCCACATATTTCCATAATCCCAAGCTAAACTAAATTGGTTTTTACAATTAGCAGATCTATCATATTTTGAGTAAAAATAGAGTATTTTGATGGAAAATAATTTTATACAAACTCCTTAAAATAAAACTATCTTTTAGTTGTCACTTGACATAATTTCAGACACTTCTACAATTATTTTATCTCATTTTTTCATTTTTTTTAGGCAGTTTAGAGTAGCAAAAAGCGAGTGTGGCATTATCGAACAACTGTCATATTTTCAGGGAAAGGTCTCTCCTTCCTCACACTTAAGAGGAGCAATGTCCTCATTGTTCAGAATTAATTTCAAGAAAAGGAACTTTCAAAATATGACAGATTCATAAAGGATTAAACTCATATAGGTTGAACTTGAATATAATAAAGGAAGAACTGAAACTCCCCTTGTATCGTAGATTGAGGAAGGTATCCTTCCTCACACTTAAGCTTTGGTAGGGGTGAGATGTTCCTCACACTTAAGTTCGCGCAAGTGTTCAACCGAAGATATCGAAATTCCTAGAGCAACTGAGGTTGCTTCCATAGGCGAGTTCAGCTATATGTTCGAATATAGAATTTATTCTGAAAAGGAAAACACATATAGCCAGCATAACTCAAGTGGCACCAAAAGAAAATAATAATATGAAAAACAAAAAATAAAGCATAAATAATAAAGCACTGCATAAAACATAAACATAAAGTAAACTGATCTGTTACCTTCCTATATGTAACAAAAGTTTGACAAGGTTAAAACAGTATGAGTCTACAAAATGTTAGTAAACAACAGAGAAATATAAAATAAAACAAAAATAAAAATAACAATTGAGAGCTGGGGCTAGTCGCGCGCCTGCTTGTTCTCTTCGGTTTCGAACTGGAGCAAATTGTGAATTTTGGGGCAAGAACAGAACCGAAACGCAGCGTTTTTTTTTTCTGAGTCAAGGGACGTCCGCTTGGACGTCCGCGTGTAGAGAGGCGGACAAGGCTAGGCGGACCGCGGGGCGTCCGCGGCTAATGAGGCGGACATGCCTCTGTTCGTTCTCTCTCTCTTTTTTTTTTATTATACTTATCAAACAACAACCGAATAAAAATGTCAATAAATTATGAGTTAGTAATTAGATGACATAAAATTAAAAGTTAGTAGTTAGATGACAAAAAATTAAAAGTTAGAAGTTAATTTACAGAAAATTAAATATTAGCAATTAGTTGACAGAATATTAAACGTTAGGAATTAGATTACATAAAATTAAAATGTTAGAAGTTAGATTAAAATGTTAGAAGTTAGGTTAAACAACAAATATAATAATATAAACAAAAATATAGTATATAATTAATATAAACAATAAACAAAATATTATGGACATAATATTAACAGGATAAAAAGAACAGAATATTTATAATTAAACAGGTGAATAATCCGGGGCTTAGGAACTAGAATAAATCTAGTCCCCGGCAACGGCGCCATTTTGCAGACGTGTATATCTGAGTGGTTAAACTGGTGTAAAATTAAAAGAAAAGAAATTAAAAACTCAAAATAAACGTCGGGCTGCAAACAAATCCTGATCGTGGTAGTATAGTGAAATGTAAGCGACCGGATATCGAACCGTGGGACTAATGTGCATATTATAGTACCTAAGCGTGTCACAAAAGGGGGGGAATTAATTGACTTGTTTTTATAAATAAAAAGGAAAGATAAAATAAACTAAGTTAACAGATAAACTAAACGGGACTCTGGTTCAGGTTATTATAATCTGCTTAATTATGCTATCTCTACTGGTTTAAAATAATAATTTGGCAAGATTCCTTTAATTATCTTAAGGACTAAGTCATAGACTCATAAGAACTCGTTCCAGTTGTGCAGGGTCCGATGAAAACTCAAGCACCCATTGGTGGACGGCAGAGGAGTATGAGGAATTTTATTCTTACAACTGAATACTAACTTATTAAATCATAACAAGTTTCCTCCAGTTTTACGGCTTAATTAACCTATCTATTTATCACCGGTCTGATCAAAATAGACTTAGCAAGCAATTTAATAAACTCATGACATTTATTAAAAAGGCGAGAGATAAGCTTTAATCGTAACAAACTGTATTTAAATTAAAACCAGTAAAAATATTGCATAAATAATACAAACATATAATAACCACTCCCAGAGTATAAATATTCTAGCCTAACATATTAAATAGATAAACAGGAACAAGAGTAGTAGAAATCATTTGTAGTCACTCTTGCATTCGTTCTGCTATTTTGTATACGTAGGACTAGAGGTGAATATGGTAGAATGTAAAATAAATAAAATGGAGAAGACGGGAGAAGAGAAATGGGATGAACGTGTGATGTGTGGTGAAGTGGTATATTGGGTGGTGGATGTGTCCTTGGAAGCAGAAGGCTCGTGGGTTTATATAAAGGAAAGGAAGATTGAAGATAGAGCTGGATCAAAGAGATTTGCTCATTGATTGCTCAGGGGACAGAACGCGTGAAGAGTAGATGGATAAGTTGCAGTGTAACACCCCTAATACGCACATGATACTAAATGAAATCGCAGCGGAATAAAACAACTAAACAGTAACTAACGCTTCGGTGCTACAACGCCGTCAACCACCCACGTGGTTGACAAGGCAGAATAAATACAATTGTACCGGTCTGATGATCAGACTCCCGAGCATAAAACTAAACCATAAATATATTATATACAATACCGAGTACTACATACATCCTTCACTGTATACATCACTGTAACTGCAACAACCCAATAATACACAACGCCACAGGAGCACAGGCGCATCCCGGGCCAACATCCAAAAGTATACAAAAGGGATTACATCCTAGGATCTAAAGCCACTCCGCTTCTTCGATCCTCATCCTGCAGTATAAGAAATATGGATCCCCCGAGGGGGTCAGCAACCCTTGGCTGGTATGGCTAACGCGCAGCCCATCGGCTACCGGGATACGCGCAGCTACTTGTCATTATAACATGGCATTCAATTTTATACATAACATAACATAACATGGAGCATGGCATCAATGGTGCATAGCTCAACAACACATACACAGTGGATTTTCACTCCACGATAACAAACCACAAGGGTCAAATAACATAAGAGCCTAGAGAGTGATTCACTCTCATGTTAAGCTCGTTAAACACACTCATTACCGTTCTGTTAGGCGAACGAGTAACTTAAGTCACAGATGGTTCGGATTTAGTGACCCGAACACACCACACAAATACAGGTTCCCACTAAACCGATCATAAGTCAGAATAGGTAAGCTTTGGAAGAAGCTAGCGGGAGATCGAACGCCAAATTAAGGAGAACAATCTTAACAACATAAGAGTCGAATCTGATTCAGATATCTACTCTTAACTTACATGCATGACCGGATAACCGGATTCCTCACTTCCCAGTTAACACTTGTTAGAAGTTCATAGTGGAACTTAACAACCAACACACAATAGGTGGTAAGTCATGTTAGACACACACAGGGGAATTGAGTCACAACATTACATCACAATAATATGAACAACTATAAACTCATTACATGTTTAAATCTTATAACGTTCTAAACACACAGAAAAACATACAACACACAAACCGGTGTAAACCGCTAGACAACAGACTGCAAGAAAACCATACCTTGGTCCTTGCCTTGTTTGGTTTCCTCCGTAGGTCACTCCTATACATAATTCAAGAACGTCGGTTAATTAACTTACTTAACCTCCAAATTTACTAAGTGTTTAACATAATTGTATGACATGTTTTAATGTCTATCTTACCCTAGGTTACCTTCATTATACACCCTAGGGTTAACTACATAAGTCACATTCTTTTCTGTTTTTTTTTTTTTTTTTACAAGTTTAGGTCCGACCGGACTTGCCGACCGGACTTGCCTAAGTCCGGTCCATTCCAGTACCTTTTTACCGTTGGAAAATTCACTCCGACCGACTTACATGTCCGGTCCTATGTCCGGTCGATTCCAGAGACTTATAACCCGTACAAAATTCATGCCGACCGGACTTGCCAAGTCCGGTCCCATGTCCGGTCCATTCCAGAAACATTTTCCCTCTCACAAAAACAAGCCCGACCGGGCTTGCAAGTCCGGTCGCAAGTCCGGTCTGCCCCAAATCCTTATTTTCCTTTTTCACATTCAACTCCAAACTTTACCCCATATACCTAGTACCCCCTACCACCTAACCTCATTTGGGCACTTCAAACACAACTTAAACCATCCTTAAATACTCACACAACTCCTTTTTCTAATTCCTTGAACCTTTACTTATTTCTTCACAAAATTCCTAACACTTACAACATTTTACACTAGGTTTCTAAATGGTGTTTCTCACCTATGATAACTACTACCCCAAACTGTTTCCTCCTTATCTTAACATCATCTCCCAAGCATCATCTCTCACAACTAATTCCTTATATCCATCTTAACAATTCCTTCTTCAAGTTCATAATTTCTCCTTAATTTACCAAAGTTTGCCTAAGTCTTTACCTAAGTCCCAAAATGACTTTGGTACATACTAAAATCTCAAGCTTATGCCTAAGTCCTTGTTACATCCTAAATCACCTTAATGCATGTTTCTTACACAAGAACAACACTTAACCATTTAAATACTCCTTAACTTATCAAACACATTTTAACACTTAGAACTTCACATTTGTTACCTAAATTTTGACATAGGTTCTCCTAGAACATTACTAAACCAAAACACATTGTTTTTACCAATAAACAACCAAGAACACTAAAAATCCATCAAGTACTTATTATACACAAACTTCACTCACAAGGCACTACATCACAATATAGTGCACAATTTAAATTGCATGGCACTTAGGCCCTTAAATGACATGGCTCTTAGGCCCTTAAGGTGCATAAATCATAAACACTGAATTTCCACAATGTATTTGCCTTTAACCTGCAAATACACTCAACAACACATATGCCTTTTACTAAGCTCTTGAGAACACTTTACTAAGTCATTCACCATTGGCTCTTTAGGTAGTTTTAATAAGCATTTATAAGCTCATTTCTCCTAAGGCATTAAAACAACATTAGGTTAGTAGATTTACCTCTTTTGCAAAATAACTTCTTTCTTGTTTCCTTTAGAAAACCGATAGAGTACTTGATCCTTTGACAAGCTCTAAACAATATACACACATTATAATGAGTATTCAAGCTATGAGCTCCATCTCATTGTAAACCCTAGTTTTACATTGTTTCAAAACATTAATGTAGTTGTTTTACCTTGCTCTTTGAAGAGAGTTTGAATATCTAGCAAGAGAGGACTCCACCTAGTCCATGAAGAGTTGGAATGAAGCTAAACAAGGTCACATAAGAAGCTCCTTCAATACATATTTTCGGACATGACAAAAACAAGGAGGAAATGAAGTTTTTATTTGAGATTCCTTACCTAGAAGTCAAGGAGAGTAACAATATGTAAAAATACAAGCCCAAGCTCCTTCAATGGAGAAACTCCATGGCACCGAAATGGTTGTCTTGGACTTTTGAAAAGATAGGAATGAAGAGCTTGATGAGAGGAAGAAGATGGTGGTGTTTGTTTTTGATTTGGACAAGTGAGCAAGGTTTTACAAGAGGTCAAAGCTTGTGTTCTAATGGTGATAGTGGTTTTATCGTGAGAGAACAAAGAAGAAAGGAAGAAGAGAGGTGGGAAACCGTGTGAGCAAGGAAAGGAAATGAGAGAATGAAGATTGGTTTTACTTTAGAAGATATTTGTAGTTTAAAAGCAAATAGTACTTTCTTAGTCATCATTATTTACTTAACAAATTAACAAGAGGGTGGTGAGTCACCAAACCTTAGAAAACCGGCCCCCTAAGTATAATGAGGGTACTATAGTCTTTGTTTGTCAATTTAATTACTTATACAAACATATGTTACAAAATAGCTTATAAAAGTTACTATTCATAAAACAAGGCACATAGAAGTGAAATTTTTGATTTCCCACTAATATAGACACCCAAATGTGATATTATATAGTACACATATATAAGAGTAATGATGGACATTTAGCCATTCAAAACTCATTTACAAGACAATTTTTCAAAAATGTGCTTTAAGACTCCTTAAAGCACATTTTGTGTAAACTTGTTTTAAAGCTTGGTTTTCTTTGGTAATTGATTTAATATGTTCATTAGTATATAAATGAGGTCTTGGTAAGTTCATTAGGTCTTAACCAAGTTTATCCCAAGCTTAGAGCACATTTTGGCTCTTATTGACTTTAAAGCACATTTTGTGTTTCCTTTCGTTTGAATTTGTTTACTAATGTTTCTAAGACTCTTTTTAGTCTTAATACACACCATATTTAAGTGTTTAAACAATATATTAAGGTTTGGGGTATTTCAATCTACCCCCCTTAAAAGAACTTTGCCCTCAAAGTTCATACTTCCTCATATCCTAATATTAGAACACGGGAACACTTATAAACAATACTTCCATACATTACTAACAACACACTTACATAACATTGGACACCAGGTCCATACAACATAACATAACATTGGACACAAGGTCCATACAACATAACATAACATTGGACACAAGGTCCATACAACATAACATAACATTGGACACAAGGTCCATACAACATAACATAACATTGGACACAAGGTCCATACAACATTATCCACATCATTCAGACACAACGGTCTGTAACATAACAACATAACATAGACGATGTATTCACATACACGTCGTACACACACAACCGAAACGGCTCTACCCCCCTTAAAAGGGGTACGCCCCGTACCCTATACACATAAGGACTAAGAAGTAAACAATGACGGGTACTTCGCCTTCATCTTATCTTCCAGCTCCCAAGTGGCCTCCTCAACGTCCTGGTTAGACCAGAGAAATTTCACCAGTCTCACGGACTTATGGCGAGTGTCTCGAGTCTTAGCATCCAGAATCCGTACCGGAGTCTCCACTGATCGCATGGTCGCTCTAAGGTTAGCCTTTCAGGCTGAAGCACATGAGACGGATGAGACATATACTTCTTCAACTGGGACACATGAAATACATCATGTACCTTGCCCAGCTCGGCAGGTAGTCTAGTCTATAGGCTACCGGGCCGATCCGCTCCGTCACAACATAAGGCCCCACATACTTTGGGCTCAACTTGCCCTTCTGGCCAAAACGAAATACTCCCTTCATGGGGGATACTCTCAAAAATACCTGATCGCCCACGGCGAACTCCAGGTCACGTCGGCGCACATCTGCGTACGACTTCTGTCTATCCTGAGCTGCTTTCATATTAGCCCTGATCTGGCGAACTTCTGCCTGAACTTGCTCAAGATACTCTGGTCCTATAATGACCGTCTCACTCGACTCATCCCAGCATAACGGCGTGCGGCATGGTCTACCGTACAAGGCCTGGAAGGGAGACATCTTGATCGAAGCATGATAACTGTTGTTGTAACTAAACTCGATCAGATGTAACTTATCAATCCAGCTGGTCTGAAAGTCAAGTGCACAAGCACGTAGCATATCCTCAAGTGTCTGAATGGTGCGCTCACTCTGACCATCGGTCTGTGATGAAACGCTGTACTCAATTTCAATTCAGTACCCAATGCCTCTCGTGTGGACTTCCAATATCTGGATAAGAATCTGGTATCTCTGTCAGATACAATCGTTTTCGGTACACCATGATGTCTCACAATCTCTTTATCAAACAGTTCTGCCAATCTCGCCACTTTCCAAGTGTCCTTCATCGGAATGAATCGGGCCACCTTGGTCAGTCGGTCAACTATCACCCATATCATATTCAGACCTCCCCTTGTAGGCGGAAGCCCTACTACAAAGTCCATGGAGATATCATGGAACTTCCACTCAGGCACTGGCATTGGCTGTACCATACCACCAGGCCGTCGGTGCTCAAACTTAACCTTCTGGCAAGTGAGACACCTCAATACATAATCACTAACGTCTTTCTTCATTCCAGTCCACCAAAAATACCTCTTTATACCTTTATACATCTTTGAAGCTCCGGGGTGAATCGAAGTAGTAGAACAATGGGATTCACTCAATATGCGCTCCTTCAACTCAGCGCTACTCCTAGGTATACACAAGCTGCCATTCAGCCTAATCAGGTCATCATCGTGGTCTGAAGTCGTACTTCTGACCCTCGAATGTGCCATCAATAAGCTTCTGCTCTGCCGGATCTCCATCATGTACTGATCCGTCTCTGAGCACTCCGCACCTCTTCAACCAAGCCAGTATAAGAGACTAGCGAATGGAGAGAGTGTGCTCGGCGACTCAGTGCGTCAGCTACCACATTTGCCTTACCTTCTTTGTATTGCAGATTAATATCGTAGTCATTCAGAAACTCAACCCACCTTCTTTGCCTCATGTTCAACTCTCTCTGAGTGAACAAGTACTTTAAGCTTTTATGGTCAGAATAGATTGTCACACTTACCCCATACAATAATGTCGCCATATCTTCAATGCGAAGACAATGGCACCCAATTCCAAGTCGTGGGTAGGGTAGTTCTCCTCATGCTTTTTCAGCTGACGGGAGGCGTATGCCACGACCTTCCCGTGTTGCATCAATACACAACCCATACCTCTGCCTGATGCGTCGCAGTAGACCTCAAAACCATCTGGACCGTCTGGTATAGTCAGGACTGGTGCAGATGTCAGAGCATCCTTGAGACTCGCGAAAGAACTCTCACAGTCAACTGTCCACTCGAATGGTGCATCCTTCTTCATTAAGGAATCATCGGCTTCGAGATACTGGAGAAGTCCTTCACAACCTCCTATAATAACCTAACCTGCCAGACCGAGGAAGCTCCTGATATCAGTGACTGTCTTCGGCCTAGGCCAGGTGCGCACTGCATCTATCTTTGCCGGATCAACAGCGATCCCGCATTAGAAATCACATGTCCAAGGAAGATACTTGGTTCAACCAAAATTCGCATTTCGAAAACTTTGCATACAACTGGTTTCTCCTCAAAGTTTGTAACACATCTCTCAGGTGGCTTTCGTGCTCACCTTTTCGATTTAGAATACACAAGAATGTCATCGATGAAGACTACCACTGACTTGTCCAACTGATCTTGGAACAGCGGTTCATTAAGTCCATGAACTTTGCTGGTGCATTCGATAAGCCAAATGGCATAACTGTGAACTCATAATGCCCATCCTCGTTCTGAAAGCTGTCTTCTCGATATCACTGTCACGGATGGCAATCTGATGGTATCCGGAACGTAAGTCTATCTTGGAGAATACTGATGCACCCCTCAGCTGATCAAATAGATCGTCGATGCGTGGTAAAGGGTAACGGTTTTTTCACCGTAACAGCTTCAGCTCCCGATAATCAATACACAGGCGGAGGCTACCGTCCTTCTTCTTCACGAAAGGACCGGCGCTCCCATGGTGAAACACTAGGGCGG
>JAIOTZ010001822.1:0-28063 GCA_023374045.1 Limonium bicolor
GGACCACCCCCAGAATTCACCAGAGAGTGTTTTTAAGGGTTCTAAACATGGGGGATTCAATGGTATTGATTTTAGATGTTGTTTAGGAGTTGTTTGGTGACTTATAAAGGTCCTAATAAGTATAAACAAGTGTTGGAAGTGAGTGAGTAAGTTAAGGAATTAAGTACACTAAGTTAAACCGAAATAACGGGATAACAGGATAAATACGGGAGTATCAATTATGTGCCTACCGTAGTGCCTTAATATTAATTGAACCCTTTGACATGTAAATAGTGGTCCAAGAGTAAGACACGAGGAACAAGTATGAACCGAGGAGCATGAGAACCCCCGGTAAAGATAAACCCATGGTGTAAGGTATGGTTTTCTTGCAACCTGTGTCCTACCGGATTACACCGGCTTGTATGCCAATGTGTTTTTCTGTGTGTTTGCCACCTTGCAAGATAAAGCATGAAATGAGTTTACAGTAATCCATTATTATGGCGTAAACTAATTCCGATACCGCTTAACCTTAGTTATGTGTTAAATAATAGTTAACCGACCTTAGGTTCACATAAGAGATCGGTATTCGGAATAAACGTCCCAACCCACGGGAACGTCCTAACTACGGCTATCCGTGCGTTATTGTATGTTGTGACAATGCGTGATGTATGTGACTTGTTTAATATGTTGTTGATGTTGGATACTGTTATCCGTGTTGTTGAAATGGGATATGATTTCCCTTATGTGTCTAACCGAGTTAGTAACACTATGTGATGTATGTATGTGATAAGTTCCATAAGGGAACCTCTAACTAATAGTATATGTTATGTATGGAGAGGAATCCGGGTGTCCCGGTCGCGCGTATTGTTTGGGAGTTAATATATATGTGAATTAACTCCCATCCTGTTATGTTAGGGTTGTTTTCCTTCATTGGATTTCGACCTCCCACTAGCTTAGCCAAAGCTTACCTACCCGACCTCCACATCGGGCTAGGAGGGAAATTATGTATAATGTTGGTAGGGTGTTGAAGCTTAAGTTCGCTTCGACTCCCTCTTTGTTATGTTACGGTTGTTCTTCCTCCTTGAATTACAACCACCCACAAGCTTAACCAAGGCTTACCTAACTCATCACTATTGCAGCTAGGGGGAAATTGTGTATGTTGTGTACGGTCCTATATGAGGCCGCCACTCAAGTAAAGAAAATGTATGTATGTTGTGCTCGGGCTTATATCACCCCGGCACTCCCTAAATGAAGTTCAAGTACTCTAAGAAGAGTGAAATTAAGTTGTGTATGTTATAAAGTGAAGTGTGTTGTTATGTTGAGTGTGCTAACCTTGTGTATGTATTCTATTAATGGATGTTTGCTTATAAGCATGATATGTGTGTGAGTTTGTGCATGTTTGAAATAAATCAACCGCATGCTAAGACGACAAATAGTTGTGCGTGGCCCGGTAGCATGTGGGCTGCGGGATTACCATACCAGCAAAGGTGCTGACCCCCTTTGGGGGCTCCCATACTTTTCAGGTACAAGAACTGGAAGCCGTTCGAGAGTAGGACGGGGTAGTGTTGTATGTGGTAGTCATGAGAATTGTGATGTATTATAGGCGTAGTAAGACCGAAAATGTATCGGCGTTAGTTGGTAATTACTCGGTACAGCTGTAATGTAAGTGTATAATGACTGTTGGACATGGAACGGGATTTATGTGTAGTCGCTCGGGAATTTAGTCCATCAGACCGGTACAATGTATGTATGTTAGCCTTGTTAGCCACGTGGGTGGCTAACGGCGTGTAACACCAAAGAGTTAAGTGATGTTGTGAGTTATGAATTCCGCTGCGATATGTTGTTAAGTGTGTTGTTAGTAGTTGGTGGGTGTTACAGAGTTTAAGTAACAAAGCCGACCGGTTTAGAGAAACCCGTAACAAATAACTGTGGGAATCCGGGGATGAACTGTCGGGGTTACTTGATATTCGGAAATACCGGATGTAGTTAGTCATGGAGACTGACTTATAGTTTATTACCGTTTAGATCATACTTCAGACGAGGAGCTTGACGAGCTAGTGGTCTACACTGCGCATCCTAGGTCTTGGTGAACGGTATGTAAAGGGGTTTGATCCAACTTGTCCTAAGGAAACTCCTTGGGCTCAGATTTGGTGATATCACTTGTGTGTTAAGTGTTTGGATACATGTATGTGATTGTGTGCTACTGCATTAATTATTTATGCACGAGCGTCCTACGGGACTAACACTATGTCGACTATAGATCGTCTTATATAAACATACATATACGTTATTGTGATGACAAGACGGTTATTTGATATAATACCATAGTATTAATATTAAGTATATGGCAACCTAAGTAAACCACTTAGGAACGAGTCACGACATTGTCGGTCTCTAGAGCATGGATCTCGAACATGAATATGACCTAGATTACTTCTAGGTATGCGTGAGACCCATTGGGCAGCTAATTAATAATTATATTCTCCATAAGACTAAGAGCAGATCTTAAACATTATGAGAGAGAGATGGTGTGAGTTGAGGTGAGGAATCCCGGTAGTTTACGAACTACTTGGTTGCGCATATATTCTCCATAAGACTAAGAGCAGATCTTAAACATTATGAGAGAGAGATGGTGTGAGTTGAGGTGAAGAATCCCGGTAGTTTACGAACTATTTGGTTGCGCATTTGTGATCACTGAGGGGTTTCCGATTGGATTCCGCTCCAGGTTTATACCCAACGAGCCCTATTTGGATCGTGGGTCAGGTGGCTACGGCCTTTTATATGGACGTCTTACGAGACAAAAGAGAATAGTCAGGGGCCTCCGGACCTCTGGCGAAATGAGCACCTTTGTGTGTACGGGAGGACTACTGTCCATGGTGAGGCTATCGGGTTGTATTAACACGACGCCCAACTGGTATTAATTAAACATGGTTTGGATGGATGGGGCCTTAAAAGCCAAATTAAATTAACTATGGAAACTGCACGCTACGGCGATTGTACATTGTACATTATGCTGCTATTTTTTCGATACGTTCGATATACAATTGTTATTTATGAAATTAAATGAATGTTTGGATTGGATGGATGGTTAAGTGTTATGAATGTTTGGATGGATGATTATGTATATTTATGCATATATATTACAGTATTGATTATAACTGTAAAATGGTAAAGCATGAAACCAATCTAATATTAAGATGGTTAAAATGACTAAGTGACCATTAGGGTCCAGGCCCGGCATACTCAGCGTCTATCGCTGATACTACACCATTATGCAGGTTGTTGATATTGTTGAAGCTGAAGTGCGGGAAGAGGGTAATTAGAGTTTACTTTAATTACCGCACATGGAGTTTGTTTGTATAGAAATGAAGATGTTGAAATGTATTATGGTACAGTTATGTATATTTGGGATTTAGGTAGACGCTCACTTGTCAACGTTTATGGTTTATGGAGTTAGTATGATGTATATGAGTAGTCTCGTTATCATGGCGGTTAGCAGTTTGTTTATATTGGAAGTTGGATGTAGTTTGGCTTCGTTGCTCGCGTGGGCGAGTAATGGCCGGTGACACCCGAGTGAGTGTTGTTATTGTTATTTATTCTTCCGCTGTAAGACGTTTTATTTATTGCTACGTGAGAGATTATTACGTGGTTATGGAGAGGGGTGTTACAAAAGTGGTATCAGAGCGGAGTACCGCTCCGATGACGAGTAAATAAGTTAAGACAGTGAGCTTAGGACTTGGGAAATAACGGGAAACATTTGTGAGGTACGAGACGATTCGTCTTAAGAGATATTGTGTCTAGTAACGCAAATTGCGTGATATATTAGCCTTAAAAGGCAATTCAATATCTACTGGTTGTGTACGGTAAATTACCGAGTATTTATGTGGCATACTGTACTACAGATGTCTGGGGGAACTAGAGGGCGTGGTACTGGTAGAGGTGGAGGCGGTGACCCCGTGATTCCAGATGTTGCAGAGACGATTGCAGCCGTTCTCGCACAGCTGGGTACTCAGATATGAGGAGCACCAGCCCACCCGCCACAGCCCAGGGAAACGAACTGGCTGAAGTCAGTTACGAGACCCGACCACCGACATATTCAGGGGAGCCAGACCCCGTAGCCTTGGAGCGTTTCATTGTTGAACATGAGAAGGCCTACGAAGCTTTGCAAGTACTTGCCAACCAGAAGGTCGTCATTGCTGCTTTCCATCTGAAGGATGCAGCCAGCACTTGGTGAGGTTGGTTAAGGACCATCACCTGGCTACGCCTGACTTTTCGTGGGCTGCCTTTGTCGAGTTGCTGAGGGGGAAGTACTACCCAGCGCATCTCAAGCAGAAGAAGCACCATGAGTTCGAGACATTGTCCCAGGGAGGTCTGACCGTGGATGAGTACTACGTACGCTCGATTCATTGGTCTGCTGGACTTTATCCCCGGTGTTGATTACTCAGAGACCGTGAAGGTCGAGAAGTTCCGGGGGGATTGTTGTTTCGCATCCAGATGGGGATGGGTGCTACCCTCTACACTACCATCCGGGTATTAACATGAAAGCCATGAATTCTTTAATTACTACATTACCGATTAACTTTGTGAGAACTTATCAATGAGATTCCAGGAGTGTTATGAGCTGCTCCTCGAGGACGGAGCTAATGCTCCAGACTCGGGAAGAGACTCTCGGGGCCAAGAAGAGAAAGAACCCCGAGGGAGAGTCTGAGGGTGGAGGAGCATCTCGAGGCGATAGCTAGAGGAAGGGAAAGTAAGGACTATCCCATTCTAAATTGTTCACCATATTAAATACCTTATGAATGCTGACCCTAAACCTTAAACAGGAAATTCTTTCAAAAGAAAGGGCAGCAGGGTCACCAGGGAGCTAAGGGGAAAGAGCCCATCCTTCGGTTGACCGGCCCAGTTATAGATGCTCAGCCTCTGAGATCTGCACCTCCTAAGGTGAGAACACCTACCTCTTAAATTCAATTGTAACCTTTGTAGACACCAAAAATTCTCACCCCATAAAGCAAATTCCGAAATAATAAGAGGGGTCGTTGCCTTTCTTTTTCAAAACATATTAGCGTGCGTGCTAAGACGAAACCATCATTTTATAATCTTTTTCAAAGCATTTCAGAAAAAACACAATTCTTCGAAAATGAATTTCCATCGACAGACCAGTTTCAAGGTCGTCCCTTTTTGTTTATTCACTTATTTTACTATCTTATTTTGTTTTGTTTATATTCTATTTATTTTTATTCATCTATACACCTTTTCTTATATTTTATTTTATTCTACTATTAACATTGGTATTTTTATTATCATTTCAGTTCACTTCTATTTAGACACTTTTATTTTCATCTTACAAATTCAATCCACACTTAGTTCTAGCCCAATTCCTTAAACCCACACTATTTTCAGCCCATGGTTTCAAGAAGCCCACCCAAACCCACTCATAAACCCTAGAACCCACCCTTTCTCAATATAAAAACATCAGCCGACAACCCCTCCTTGGTACCCACGTTTTACTCTACAATCCTTCTATCGTCCATCCCATCACAGCAGCCGACAAGCACAAAAAATCACACAACAGTAGCCGCCTTGACATATCTCACGTTCTTCATCCTCTTCACGTTAATACCTACAAAAACATTGACGCCCTGCAGTTGATTCTTTCACTACTTCTACGATTTTGCAACCCGACTTGTAGACAAGATACATACACTATGCTCTTCATTTTGCTTCTTCACTCACGACAAAGAAGGAAATTCATGCTCCGCCTAGTTCAGTCTCTTCATTCCCAGGAACACAACTGTTGAGCTTTCTTCATCTCATCACCATGGTAATCTGCAACCCACTGACGAACATGGAAAAACAAGCTCTAGTTCCCATTCTCCTCTTCCCGATGGTAATTTGCCACATATTGGCGAATGAGGAATGTTCAAGCTCAGCACCGGCTTCAACTCCCTTAATCGAATAGAAATACAAGTCCACGGTCTTCTTCATCTCTTACTCACGACCGGCGAACAGGGAACAGATCTATTCCTTTGTTCATTCTCCGTTTTTGGTAACCCACTGGCGAACGAGCAAAGCCCACGGCTCTGACCTCTTTTTCTTCTATACCCAGCTGGCAACAAGGAACATACAGATTTGTCACCTCTTCATGTCTCTTTATCACAGTAATTTTCAACCCAAAAAAAAACCTGCATACAAGAACCTACATACTCTCCCCTCCATTCGCTTCACTCACGGTATTTTTGGAACCTCAACTGGCGACAAGGGAACACACGCTTTGAGCCCTCATTCTTATCTTCATTCACAGTTTTTGCAACCAAGCTAGCTAACAGGGAGCATGTAAGCTTCGGGTTTCTTCGATCCCACCAACTGGCGAGAAGGAGCATTATGCTCCGAGCATACTCCTTCGTTCTCTTCAACTGGCAGGGAAGAACATATACGCTCTGTCATTACCCATCTCTCACTCACGTAACTTGCAACCCAAAACCAGCAAATAAGACAGCTCTGTACTAGATTTCATCCTCTTACAAAACCTACAAAAACGTCAAGGCTCAGCACTTCACTCTTTCACTTACTCGCGGCAACTTACACCTGCTGGCAAACAAGAGACAATATGCTTCCCTGTTCACTTCTCTTCACACTGGAACTTACATGCTCCACGTTCTGTGCACTTCATTTCTTCTTCACGCCAAACTCGTTGCGGGCCATGGTTTTGCTGAAGTTGCGTTGAAGCACATCCCTCTCTTCTAATCTCCACACTCACGGTAATTTTACACTCCCAAACTGGCAAACAAGGAGCACGCATCCACTCTTTGTTCTCTTCAATCGCATGACTGACGTATATGCTCTGCTCCGGTTCACTTGTCTTCACCGGCGGTGCCCTCCTCATTCTCTTCATGTTGCTGGCGAACAACCACACGACAGATCACTGGAACTGCTTCACCGTTTCGGTCGTCTTCGTACTCTTCACCCACGAGACTAGTGCTACAGTCGGAACTCAAGAGGGATGGTCGTGTTTATCCAAACCCGAAGCAACTTCGTGACCGGCGTGGGATTAGCATGTCGAGCTTAAGCTCAGTTTCTCTTTACAGTTTCAGTTTCCTTCCAATTTCGTTTTGTCGGATCGATTACAGTTATGAGCTAATGTGTGTTATCTGTTTGCTTTTGTCTGGTGTTCTAGCTCTTTTACAGGAAGGGCTCTTTGCTCTAATAATATGTTCATTTTCTTCTGTGTTACTTGTCCCATGTGTAGGAGACTGATGTCGCTAATAATCAACAAGCGGAGCTTTGTCTCATTTTCTGTATTCTCACACTTACTGTTTTATTTCCCTTATATCTAATTGTTGTGTTTTGGCTCCCAAATCTGGTGTAATTACTTCTGTTCGTGTGGCTAGCCTGCTGAAGATTTCGTCCTCCCCCTGGCCTGCAAGATTAGACTGCACCCGTGTTTCTTCACCGATGAGAAGCGCACCTCGAAATGTTTCAGTTGTATGATCAAATGTAATTGCATCTGAATCGACTAGTAAGGACGGTACCTATCACACGCGCTGTTGTGGTCTGATTCTTCATGATTATTTTTGTTTTGGGTGTTATTTGAGGTCTTCAGGTTGATAAATCAGTTCTTGCAGTTTCCTCGAGACATGCATTTCAGTTGAAGATTACATAACATACTCTGTTCATTTACCCAGCTTTGATTTCCTTATGTTCGGTTGGTATTTGCCTTTATCCTGAAGCCGATGTTACGGGTATTTACCTACAGATTTTTATTAAAATTGTGCCAATTTGATGTTACGAGGTGTTGATAGGGATGAAGTTGATTCGAGTCATATACAAGCATAAATTGTGTTTGGTCCTGGACATATTGTGTTCGCTTAAAATTGGGTATTAATTCCTGTTTAGTTAAGCTTCATGACAAGTGATAGGTGCTGGTTTACGCTAGTTCAAATTTGTGTCTGCTTGACCGCATTGGTTACATTACACATTGTTTCCCAGATCCTTTGACTCTTTTGCCTTGTGACTTGCTGAGGTACATGTATAATCAATTGGACTTGGGCTCGGATTTTCGCCTTCGGTTTGGAACCAATTACGGGCTTCTCCATCGGGTTGTGGATCTTGAGCTCAGCACACTTACACCTTGGATTTGAAGGTCTTGTTGATTACGTTCGTCTAAGGCGGGATTATGAGTATTTGACGCCCCATTTGGATGAATTTTCTTCTCTCATATTTGATTGAATGATAAACCGGGGGCAGGCCACCCCGTCGGTTAGTTTTCTGTGACCAACAACTCCCCTTGATCATGACCGACAACTTGTCTACATTCCTAGCATTGTTGTTTGTTGTTTGCTCCTTGCGCATAGATTCATTTTCGAAATTGATTCAAAAAGCATGATTCTAATCTAGTCTTCACTTGACACCAACTCATTTAATTGCAAAGTCTTGCTTTGTTATGCTATTCTCGTTGTCTTAACATCGTCTTCAATTTTTATAGCGATTCTGTTTTGCCTCTATTATGCCTTCGTCGCTTTTGCTCCATTGCATATGCTCCATTGTACACGTGTTATCTCGCTTCTATGCCCTTCTCGCAACCCTGCAATTGATTGTTTCGTTAATCCTGACCTCTGTCTAAGCCCTAGTTATTATCCCCTAGGACCCTTCAGCTGACAGAAAAGTTTAGGATCTATTATCGCCCCACACCTAACGGGTCTCTCATTCGTTTCGTGGGGCAATAATCTCCTATAACTTCAGAAAACACCCAAACCACCCTTATATGTATAAGAACAAAACTTCAAAAAAAACAAGCCCTTAAGGCCATTTTAGGAGGGCTTAGGATGCGAAACCACCCCATGCCTAGCGGATCTCTCATTCGTTTTATATGGGTGGAATTCTCCTTTGCTTTCAACACACCCCTAATCAAGAGTTAATAAACAAACAATAAATCAATTCCTTTCACTTGTTAATATCTCACAAATAAAGCCCACATAAAAAAGGGGCCACTTCAGCCAAGCCAAACAAGGCCCAATTCCGGCCCAACTTCAAGCAAGGCCCTTTTTCCGGCCCAACTTCAAGCAAGGCCCTTTTTCCGGCCCAACTTCAAGCAAGGCCCTTTTTTCAGCCCAACTCTAGATAAGGTCCAAATTTCAACCCAATTTCCAACAAAGCCCAGATTGGGCCCAATTTAATTCCAAGGCCCAATTCAAATCCCACTTCAACCCAAATCAAAAGGCCACCCTGAGGCCCAATTCAAAACCCACTTCAGCCCACAGTTCATAAATCCTATTTCAAGGCCCAAGCCCATTTCGAGGCCAAAGCTCAAACAAGGCCATCAAGCCCACTCGGCCCATCAAGCCCAAATCCGGCCCTCATTTTAAGGCCCAAATCCGGTCCATTACCTCAATTCGATCCCGATTTAGTTTCAAATCCAATTCAACTTCAATTCCAATTCAATTTCAATTCCAATCAAATTCAAATTCAATCCCAAATCCAATTCAATATCAATTCAACTTCAATTCCACTTCAAATTCAAATTCAATCCCAAATCCAATTCAAATTCAATTTCAACTTCAATTCCAATCTGATTTCAATTCCAATTCCACCCCCGTTTTCCCTACACTCTAAATGTCTCATAGACCTGAGCGTCTCACAGACTTTGTCATTCCAATGATTCGAACATCTCACAGACCTGAGCGTCTCTCAGACCCGAGCGTCTCACAGACCCAAGCGTCTCACAGACTTCGACATCTCAAGGTTTCAAACGTCTCACAGACCAGCGTCTCACAGACTAATCTCTCAAACCTAAAACTTCTCAAAACTTCCAAAACCCCCCTGAACTACGTAAGGTCTGATCTCAACAGAGAGTTGAGTACGTAGGCAGCCCATCTAGGGTGCGACCCCATTCCAATCAAAAACCCCTTTTCCCCTTCTAAGGTGGCTTTCATGTCTGACAAACATTCAAATCCCCCATGACTCCCACAAACCCTCGATTTCTTCAACTCAAAATCGGGCTCCTAATATTTCATTCCATACTCATTCGAATTCGTCAATTCCCCTTCATGGTGCTGGCTTGGCAGAAAAGTTCACCTCATCCACTCGTTTTCTCTCATCCTGTCCTAATCCTATCCTTTGGCTTTAAATCGAATCTCTCTAATAAGGTTTTGAAAGAAGGCAATCCCGACAATTGGAGACCGAGGTTTCCTCGGGCACCAATCCGAAGTCGTGGTCGTCGCCACTTCTAAGGGGTGTAACCCAGTGCGAACCCACACAGAATCTCTAGTATGACCAAATAAGCCCCATCCATAGGCAATAAATTCAGAGTCAACCAATGGTTCTTAGAACCCTCCTTCCTTTCCTTCCTAGTATCTTAGGTCAAACTAGGTGGCGACTCTAGTCAATCCTGCCTTATAGAGGCATAAGTCCGCGTGGATCCCATTGAGAGCGTGTGTAGTGTTCACTAACACTCCCCTTTATGCTTTCTGGGAAAGACGGACGATTTAGTAGGTATTTGAGGGATGCCAAGAATAACGGGTTTTCACCCTCCACAGAATGGCATTTTTTATGATCTAGACTTCTCAGTTAGACCATATTTAGATAGACCCCCCCTCATACCGAAAAATCACCCTCCACAACCTTAACCTTTATATCATCAGATTGTAACTTAAACTAAATGCTACCATTAGGCACCGGACAGCCCCAGCACCATTACTATTGTAAGCGTTGTGGGAAGGACCATCCTGGAGTCGACTGCAATGGCCGTAAAGTTGAGTGTCGGTGCTGCAAGAAAGAGGGCCACCGGGAGTTCAAGTGCTGGATGAACCCAGAGAGCCGTAATTACAGGCCACCAAGGAATATTCAGAACACCTCAGCTGGAGGATCTGGAGTACCACGAGGCGGTCAGGATGGCCAGACATCTACTGATGCTGGAGCCCAGAAAGGGAAAGGAGTCATTAGGGCATGAGTACCCTGACTCCATGAGACCGCTGGTGGAAGACTTTTACTTATCTTATTATGTACTTTACCTTGGATGTTAGCCAGAGCTATGTTATAAGTATGTGGGGGTGTGTCATTGACCACTCGCCTTTTGTGTATGACTTTTGGGAACTAGTTTGTGGACTCGATGAGAGTAACCTTGGAACCTTGACGGATTATATATATGAACAGGATGTTAAGCTTACATTATCATGTAGCCATACTCAACGACACAGAGTCAATGAGACCGGTGATTACTGAACCAATATTTCCATCTGCATGGCGCACTTGCTATTGCAAGCGCTATGACAAGTAAACCACTGAAATTTCCATCTGCCTTGCGCACTTGACAAAGCAAGTGCTGCAACTGCAACTACTACTTTTTAGTCTTTAATTATATATAAACCAAAAAAAAATATGTTTTTCAAACTTTTTCATACAAACCTTACGATTAGAAACCTATGCAACCTTGGGAAGACCGTTAGTCCAACCACTACAACTGGAGAAATTATACAGCCACTGTGATTGTAAACCACACCAGTTTGATTGTTCGAGAATTCCCAGACAAGGCTTATTAGCCAAATACCATCAGTGTATACCCGCATTTAATGCTAATCACTACTAGTGATAAATGTTTAGTCCTTATGGACAAGCATACCCTTTGTAGATGCACCACCGTCAGTAAGGATGGTTGGGAAGTGAAGATCCAAGTTGCTCAAGCTATTATGCAATCTGCAATATATCCAATTTAACGGATGAGGGAACGAATATGAACTAAGGATGAGATGTGGTCATGATAAACAAGGAGAAAAGGAATATGTGTTGTACTCAATGAGATCGAATTAGGAGAACCAAGTTTGCTAAATATAGCACAGATTTTACTTACACCTTGCCACTAGGGCAATAGCATTTACCGCAAGATAACTGGTAACATGTAAAAAAAAAAGAACTACAACAGTGTGTTACTCCGGAACAAAACCACTTGAAGACACGGATGACAAGCTTTATCTCCGTGGACATATAGGCTGGTACGTCTTAGTATTACAAAGACAAGTGCAAAGAGCACTAAGTACTAACAATAGCCAATGTCATATTACACCTCAAGCTGCATAACAGTGAGAGAAGACACACGCATGTACGCTAGTGATCCAAACCAAAGGATACATAGCATTGGAAAGAGGCAAACTGAGCCTATGTTCATGGGTCTGCATCTCAATACGGAGCGAGTGGGCCCATTAGAACGAACTTGGGAGAGAGCACAAATAGATCAGTGCCTCACCCTTTATGTATTGTGGAGCCCATAAGGGCTAGAGTCATACCCGTCTCTCTGATGTGAGGATAATCCACGAGTTGGAGAACTCTTTGAGAGCCAAGTATCCAGTGCTCCTTGTTGAGCGGTTGTTGTATACTTGTGGGGTATGGGGGCGTAACCCTTTTTTAAGGGGGGTAGAGCCTCTTGGCTGTGCACGTGTGTGCACTAAGTTTTGTTTGTTTTTTATGCATTGCATACAGTGAATTGGTGGTGTGCGGGGCACACGAGGTTTTGATGGTTATGTTTGGTACGCGGGGCGTACGTTGTTTGGTTTGTTTGTGTGTGATGTACACTTGTATGTATGTATCTTTTGAGATACCTGCTTGAATGTTGTATTTACACCCATGTGTGTAGTACTTTTCTTATGCTACTTGTGATATATATATTTATATTGCTTTGTAGAATGATTACATATGGTATCGCCTAGATACGAAATGAATCATTAGTTATGGAATGTGGAACGATGGTATGTATGGACACCTCGGGGGGTTGTCAGGGTTTGTAGAATTGATAGGAAATAATGGTGCTGATGGATCTCCTATATCCATATATGATTGAACTAACGCCACAAAGTGATGGCTATGTGCTGTATAAGCACAATACGGTGTGTGTAAATGATATATCACATAGATATACATTATGGGAATAATGGGTAGTCATATATTATTATACTTACCTATTTGATTAAGCGACTTCGGGACGAAGTCTTTTTAAGGGGGTAGATTGAAATACCCCAAACTAATAAAACATGGATTAAATATCTAATCACATTAATTAAGGCCTAAACATGCCTTAAAAGTCAACTGAGAACAACAGTGGTCAACACAAAGCAAGATATTGCACCCTTTGACTGTTTAGGGTAAATAAATACCCAAATGAACTGCTTAGGAGCTAAAACTTTGTCCTAAGCTTTTTAACACATTAAAAAACATATTACAATTGTTGGACAACACTCCAACACAAAGAACAAGCATTTACATGCTTCAAGGTCAAGTAGGGCAAAAATGTGCTCTAAGAAAACCTTAAAGGTCTAATGACCTCTAAATGATATAAAATTGGATTCCATGATCAAATATCATGTAAGAAACACAACAAAAATGTTCTCAAAGAAACCTGAGCTCAAAAACACCTTGCGACACAAAATGTGCACTAAAATACCTTAAAGCACGTTTTTGTGTATGAGCTCTAAGATAATGACTTTTTGTCACTGTAAAGACTATATTAAGTTCTTTATAACATTAATGTGGCGTGATAGACTATATTATAAAGTCTAAATCAAAGTTTAAAAATAAAATCAAAATGGGCAATTTAGTATGAATAGTACCTAAAAATAACATTTAATTACTTACCTTTAACCATGGTCAAATGTCATCCATTGACCAAGGCCTTCATTGCTGCCCCATATGAGCTGTCAAACCCACTCAATCAGCATCCTCTAATCAATTAGCCAGCCAATCTAATGAGTCATCAAGTTACTATTCCATAAAGTAACAATAATGGACTTAAAAGCAAAACTAGCTCATTTAATTCATTTGCCTTCATCCCTGCCGACACAAGCTTGCTCCAGCCTCTCTTTGGCTTCTCCAAACCATGGCTAACACACCAAATACAGAGGAGAACAACAATTGACATAGGTAAGCTTATTAAGCCATTTTATGTTCATTTTCTTCACAATTCTTTCCTCTTTCCATGGAGCAAAGCATCAACCACTTCCATCAATGTTTCTAGGTTGTTTTGGAGGTTAAAATAAGGGTGAATCTCGGCTGTAACAAGGGAAGAAGGTGGGGAAATCTAATCTTGTTCTTAAGGTATAAAAATGTGCTTTAAGCACTTATCCTTTGATTTTCATCAATTCCGGTTGTAAAGCTTTGTTTTCTAAGCTTATAATCTTCATCTTAACATACTTATTCAGTTGGTATATCAAGAGCTTCAAGGTATAGCCAGATCCAAGCCAAAAACACCATTTTAGGCATTTTAAACAAGGTAAAAATTAGCCATCTTCTAATCTGAGTTATACCAGTTTAAAGCTTGGTTTTAGTAGCTCTTTTGATTCTTTTTAACTACTGTAAAAGCAGGCTGAAGACAACCTTGTTTGCCTTGGTATTCTAAGGCAATTTTTACCTTGAAAATATACATTAAACACTTCTTATGGTTAGATCTTGCTTGGAGACTAATCATGCCTTAGTTGCTGTTTGGAAACATGTAATAATGCTGTGGAAACTTTATCTCCAAACAACCGTGGCCAAACAAGGCATAAACTTGGCAAAAATAAGGTATAAATCACTTAAACCTTCACTTGGTATATTAATATGTAATTATACATATGTGTATAATTTATGCCATGAGTGAATGGGTTAATTAAGGTCTTATTTTGACCTTAGGTGATTAAGGAATGGTTTAGTAAATTTTATAACTAATTAATTAGCATAATTGTCAAATTTAAGACATTATGTGGAAAATTGGTAAATATGGAAAATATATGGGTAAGGCCGAGAGTTTAAAGCATTTTTAGGCATTTATGTGTAATTTATTTTATAAGCTAATGTTTGTAATAAGGCCATGTACTTTAGGCCATTTTATTTATGCATTTATAAGGTTTTATTTAAGTTTAGGTGGTATATATGCATTACCGCATATTATAAGGGGTTAAAGTATAATTAAATTAAATTTGGGGGCTATATAATAATAAAGCCGAAAATTAGAGGTTTAAATGAGTTTATATAAAAATTATAAGATTATATAAAGTTTTGGGGTTAAATGGTAATTTCTGAAAAATAAGGGTACAAACCGTAATATATGGTTATTGATGGTCAAGGAAATATTAAGGTGGTCAACCTTGACCATATGGTAGGTTTTGACCAAATTAAATAAGTTAGATAACTTATTTAAGGTTTTATAATAAGATAAGTATTTAATTGTAACAATTTTATAACATATGTGGTATATATGTTATTACCGAAAATAAAGGGTGTATAATGGTATTATAAACACCCATGGGCTATTAGGAATTTTTAGGAATTTATTTGGTTGGTTTTGGAATTAAAATAGACTATATATGTATAATATATAGTTATTAGTCATTATGACACTTTGGAGAAATATATGTGGTGGAATTGTAAATACCAAAAGTATATGGGTTGGTAAGGGTAATTATAACCCTTTGGTGAAATTTGGTGATTTTTAGAATTATATAAGGGTATTTATTAAGATATGTGTATAATATATAGTTTTAATGATATTATAAAACTATATGTTATAACTTGGGCCAAATGGCAATTATAGGAATTTGGTGGGTCTGTTCGGAATTTACAAAAAATATAACCATAGGTTATGCCATTTTATAAGTTTAAAATGTTATATTATATGATATATATAACATGGTATAAATAATTGGGTGATTTTGTAAATAAAGGAAACTATGGATTATGAAAAAGAATAAGGTTTTCATATGGTGCCCATGTGGCAATATATTATAGTTTTGTATACAAACTATAGGTTATAAATTAAAGGGAATAAAAATATCATATTATATGATATTGGTATATGGTATAACATTACATAATGTTATGTGGTCAAAATGAAATTTAAATAAAATAAGGTGCTGTACCGAATTATTAAAAATGGGGAAATGAATTTTAGACTATGGTCTATAAAGTTATAAATGTTATAACAATTATATGGTTTAAAAGGGAATTAATAAGTAAGGATATTCACATTAAATAATGTGACAAACTGTAAAAAATAAGATTTATAAACTAAGGTATTTATTGATTAAACCTTAGGAGTTGTAATTGTACAACATAAATTGTTACATAATATTAGGATAATAATCTTAATATAAGTTGTATAATATAATACAACAAATGGGAATAATCATCTAATATAAGATGATAAAATGTAACATATAATATAAGAGTTTTATAACTCATGGAACTTACCTATGTGGTAAATATATACATACACAAGAATAATGTATATAAGGATGGATATATATTATGGTTGGAAACCATATAATATAATGGTGGTGGTTATTACATGAGAAATAGTTACAAACTATAAGTTATAAGTTATTGAATGGAAATATATTTTTACTAAAAATAATGGATTATATAATACAATGTATTATAATGGATGGTGGAAAATAATATAATAATGCATGCATACATGCAACTATAGGTTATATACCTAAATTTCATGGTGGATAAGATTAAAGGAATGTTATGAATTAAACTTAACAGTCGAAATATTTTGACGTACGAGTTTAAGTAACAAAGCCGACCGGTTTAGAGAAACCCGTAACAAATAACTGTAGGAATCCGGGGATGAACTGTCGGGTTACTTGTTATTCGGAAATACCGGATGTAGTTAGTCATGGAGACTGACTTATAGTTTATTACCGTTTATGTACACCCCCGAATAAACATCCCTAGATTAATTGAAACGCCCGACGATAATGTAAACTAGCTTGCAGCGGAATAACCTCCATCCGGGTGTCACAGACGCCAACCACCCCGTGGTAGACAGACCTCATTACTAACTCCAAGTTACGGTCTGTATGACTGGAAGTCCAACTTAACGAAATCCAAATACAATATGTACAACTCAAGTACCGAGCATCTACAGTTAGTTAACAACTCAAACAACATAACTCATACATTAAAAGCAACTACTTAAAGGCTTGCCATGTGGACTACCCCTATGGTAGTCACCCTTGCCTACTCTCCGTTATCGTCTGGCACAAGACCTGAAAAAAATTGGGTGTGTAAAGGACTCAGCAAACTACGCTGAGTATGGACGTGTGAAGCCCGCATGTTACCACCGGGCCACACGACTACTTGGTCGAATATTATTAAGTCATTTTACATGCTATATTAAAGCAGTAAAACACATCACATTACATCATCAATCAAACACACTTCAAGGCAGCATAGCAACATCAACAAACATCCAAGCATAACAAGCTGGCATCATAGCCCATCAAAACGCAACCAAGCACAAACAAGCTGCTAATGCAACAACAATCATGTAAGTCATCAGACGTGTGCATAGGTATGTTTACCAATGATCCTCACTATGGGATCGTTCGAGCGTTTGTGTTTTCATTTCTTTTCTCTTGTTCCCATGATGTGTATTTTCTTTTTCTTTTCCTTGCACCAGGTCTGGGGATATAGTTTAGATCCCGTGACCATATCATATTGGTGCCAATCTTTTCCGTTTCTTAAAGAATCCCATTTGTGAATTTTCTTATTTGCTTGGTCTCATTACACATGTTTTCCTCTATTCTCTGGCACCGAGTCAGGGGTATAGATTAGATCCCGAGACTTTATTATGTAGGTGCTAATCATTCCTGTTTCTTCAAGGGTTACTTATGAATTCTTTTATCACCGCACGTTGGAGGACGTCTCCTCCGTAGCTAGTCCCCCATTCCCGCGTTCATGCGCCGAGAAAGCGGAGTCGTCTCTTGACTCCAGGATAAGCTCCCCCAATTTGTCACTCCCCCATTCCCGACGTCATGCGTCGAGAAAGCGGAGTCGCCTCTAGACTCCAGGATGTGCTCCACACAGAAGGGTGAAGGATCTGATGCAGATACCAACTCCCGAATATTCCATACCGCGCGGCCCGAGATGTCGTCTTCCCGGGTTATCCTCATGATCCACCAGTTGGTACTTTTCATTTCATTATCATTATAATCTCGACACCATAGTGGGTGTCATTAGCGGTCCTCTAAAGTTAGAGAGGATTTGTCTCTTCGTATAGTTCTTTTGTTTTGTTTCCGTGGTTCGTCATGTCTCACCAAAGGAGACTTGCTCTTCATTATCATTAATGAATAGACACCATAGTGGGTGTCATGGTAGTCCTCAAAGGTTTAGAGAGGAGTTCCCCTTATAGAGTTTTCTTTGTTTTAATAATTCGTAGTAGTTCATCTCAAGGTCCACAACGAGAAAGGGACTAAACTACTGTGTGCGCGCAATGATATAGAAATCATACAACATGATAAACAGCAATCCAATTACATGCTTTGATCTTATGTCATTTCACACACAAGGCACACAGCACACCAAGCCGTGTAACACGGCAACATACGAACCACACATGTCCTACCTGGTTCAGAAGCAAGTAGTCTCACACGGAGTCCTGGTCGGAGCTCGCTACGGCCCTAGCGTTAATTACAAACATGTTCAGTTTATGATTTCATGTGACAACCTTTGTGACACTCCCCGAATTTATTAATTATTAACGGGTGTTATTTCCTAGATAGATCTTCGTTGAATGTTCAACCTTTATTATCCCTTAGGACTTCCCACGTGTTAGACTTTATGTTACTCCTAGGGCATTCACACCCTTTTTACATGCTAACTAAGTCTTTTGTTCTGGCTAATGTTTTAGAGCATTTAAGCGTCAACCGTGTAACATTTTTTCTATAAGATAGATTTAACTTGTCTAAATGTGTTCCCTCCTGGCTGAGTAGGTGGGTAATGTTTTAACCCTTGTTTAATGATACTATAGATCATAGATTAAGCCTAAATCCACTTATACAGCAGTTCAAAAGTTTCACAATCTGAAACACAAGTCACTTGTAACACCTTATCTAACCCCACTTTTAATGTTGTAATTGGTGTGTAACTTTCTCCATATGCTTCGGTATCTTAGTTATGTTCATTAGCTGTTACTTAAGTTCATTATTAAGCTAGGATCACACTTATAACACCCTAGTAACACAGTTATACAGAACCTATAATACCAGTGAAAAACTGAAACTACAAGGCTACGTATTTCTTCTTGGTTCTTGCTACTCTCTAGTTCAACTGATGTCTCACTTCTTCCCACAGTGTTACCCAACTAGGTATAGGTGTTTATAAAGTTTTTAACTCAAAACCTCTCCACTAATACTCACTTACTTATCTGTACCAAACTGAAACAAATCTGTAACAGGAATTGAAATGTCAAAACCTGTTAACCTCTCTTTCTTTTCTTTTCTGTTTATACACTAATCTAACTCCCAATGTTTTCCCCAACTTACTCACCAGATAGTTAAGTGTACTAGGCCAGTCTCCAACTAAGCCAGCACAAGATATCCCAAATAAAAAGCCTCCGAACTTTCATGATACAGAAACATGAAAGGCTGAAACCTGAGGTTAATTCAAAACTGATGAAACTAATGTTTGATTCGGTTCTGTTATGGCTTTCTGTTTAGTTCCTTATCTTGGTTTCTTTTTCCCCAGTTTATTAGCCCCTTAGTCAAGTGTCTTTGTGTGGCTTTAAATTCCTAGACAGACCCAAAGCCATAAGTTGCGTTTCACAGAACTTAAAACTGAAACTGCTACTTAAGAATTGAATACTTCTTTTGATTCCTTCCTTCTTAAGTTTCAGTTTAACCATTTAAACTGGTTTCTAATCTCCAGAATGTATATCCCCTCCTAGTTAAGTGCTTTAGTTGGGTTTTCATTTACCTGAAACAGCCTGAAACACATTGGCAACTCTACTGGACTTACTTATACAGAAACTAGAAAACTGAAACATAAAGGCTGGTGGCTTCCCTTTTACCTTCCTTTTCGTTCTTTAATCTCACTACTAACTCTTTTCACGAATTGCTTATCCAAAAGTTAAGTGTTTACTCTGGGTTTAACTCTAAGACAGACCCAAAACAGCATTGCTAATTGTTACAGAAACTTCATACTAAACTAGAAAACTGAAAGCACTAACACCAAATCTGAACTCTCTATTCTATTTTTTGTTTTAGTCCATGAATTGATTTATAATTCTTTTCCCAAAATGCTTACCCAACTAGTTCAGTGTTCCCTCAGGGTTTTAGCTTCATCACAGTTTCACAACACATTGTTTAACCCTCTTAGAGATTAGTATGCAGAAACCAAGATTGCAGGGACTGAAAGGAAAGGAACTGAAACTGCTGTCCTCTTTTCTTTTCTTTTTGTTTGTTCTCAGTTTGACTTACTGTTTCTTCCCCATTTCTTCCAGTTTCTAGTTAAGCATCGGATTTAGCCTTAACCTCAACCCAACCCAAAGCACTAGGAACACTCCCCTGAACTCTTTACCCAAAATCTGAAATCTGAAAACCAGAAAACAGAAGTTGATACCGATCCCTTTCTGTTATTTTCTTTTCTGTTTAGTGACATGAGTTCTACCTCCTTGAGTGGTTTACCACGATTTTTGGTTCAAGAACAGACCCAGGGAAACATGGTCAACACCTCTCAAAACCCTATACAAAGAATCTGAAAAAGAAAACGCAGACCTTGAACTGATGCACATCTTTGTTTATTCTTCCTTCTGTCTTTCTTTTGTCTATCTATCTGATCTCTAATTGTAACACCCCAACCGTTAATCTCGTCATTACCTCTGAAACTGTTACTAATTACTCCTACTTACGCAGCGGAACTCTAATTACAACGAGGGGTGAAACAACGCCGTTAGCCACCCATGTGGCTAACCAGGCCTTTCTTACATACCGTAACGGTCTGATGAACTGGAACAACGAGTACTTCATACAAACTACAATACTCAATTCATATCTCAACTATACGAGTCTACAATATACGGATGCCGATAACATACTCGGACTTACACCCCATTTAAATGCATAAGTATTTACGATTCAACTACCCACGCTTCATAACTGTCCCCGTCCTACTCTCTCGAACGGTGGTCAGCTTCAAGTACCTGCACACTAAAAACGTTCCCCCTAGGGGGTCAGCTTTCGCTGCGCATGAAATTCGCATATACCGCGTGCTAACCGCGGTACGCCGACTACTTTGGGTCGGGTATACATGGAGTTCATTTTAATCAAACAACATGCATCATGGCAATACAATATATGTATATCACACAAGGAATCTACATCCAATCACGGAACACGATTCCTAACTAACATAACATTGTTGTTAGTGGTAACTGGTTACTCTTAGGCATTGAGGGTTATCCTCACTAGCCTTGTTTACTTATTCAATACCTCACCCTCTTCTCGGGAACTTATCTTATACTTACCCGTTCTCTCGGGTTACTCATTAGTATACACACCCATTCTCTTGGGCTACTCATTCTTACACTTACCCGTTCTCTCGGGTTACTCATACATATACTCACCCTTTCTCTCGGGTTATTATACTCGTTATCTCACCCGCACTCTCGGGTTATTCATACTCAAGCTCTTGTAGATTCTCGAGACACTACAGGTCTCCTACGTCCGCTTGTTACTCTTATACATACTTAAGCCAAAACTCATGGCTCTCTAGCATAGTCTTACTTCCCCGGTTACGACCCTACTCTGGGTCTAGCATGGTGGGAAGGTTCAACTAGCTCACGGAACTCTCTCTTAGTTCCTATCTTTTACTTAGGTCCGACTACTCTCGGACTACTCTCATTCCCATATACTCTCTCTCGGAGTATAATTATATCATATATATTAGTCTAGAAGCATCACTCTCGATGTTTCTAATGACTTTGGGAACTTTACTTAAATTCGGGTAATCTTAGGTTAAGTGTTACCCTCACAATCATATGCTTGTACTTCGGATATTTTCTTATACCGGGTAAAATCCTCATATAAGAGGTCGACGTATCTCAAGGGAGTCACATAGTCCCTTAGGTCTCTTTTACCTTTTATATGTTTACATTATTGGACTAACTTCAATCCTCTCGATGGAGGTCATTATCTCTCCACTCATATTTATTTCGTGGATTGTTTCAATAAGGTTCTCTAACCGTTATCGGGTATATACTCAACCCGTATCTCCTCGCATTTTAGGGAGTTCATATGTTTGTGTTATCGTTATACTTTAATCGATAGCTTGTGTGTGTTGCATAATACCATTGGTTGGTGACTACCCGTTCAACGAGTTTCTAGTCAATCAGTACTCACTAAGAGTCGGTCTATGCACTAAGTTAGACCACACCGGCATACAAGTATGTTAGCTCATTCAACATACATCAAGGCTACATAATCAAAAGGGATTATTTTCATGCTTTAATCTTGATTAAGCCGGCACACAACACACACAAATCAGAGTAACTCGGTTAGCATACGGGGCATGAGAAAATCATACCTTTCACCGGGGTTTTTACTTTTACCGTGTCATCTCACCAAGCTCGGGTCACGCACGGTTCTCTGATAATGTTTCAACATTATTATTAATACTAAATCATAGGAACATAATAAAATGTTACTCCCGCAGTTACCCGTTATCCCGTTATCCCGGTTTCACCTTTGTTACTTTAAGCTCTCACTTCTCAAGTGCCTCTAACACTTTCTAACACTTCTTAGGGCCTTTACATGTCACCAAACAAGGCCTTAACATCTTATAACATCATTAACATTCAAACCCCCATCATAGCAACCTTTAAAACACTCACGGGGCAATTCTGGGGGTGGTCCGGGACTTGGTCCTTACCCTAAGTCCCGGACCAATACTCGTCACTACTTCGGGTGGAATTTCACACTGGTCCGGGACCTTGTCCTGGAGATAGTCCCGGACCAAACAAGCATTTGCACTCTCGGCCTAAATAAATGGGGTGGTCCGGGACTTTGTCCATGGACTAGGTCCCGGACCCTGCTACAGATTCTACAGATTTGCAATTTTAACTCTGTTACAGGTCCTCTCATAGCCCATTGATAAACCAATCTCCCCAACTAAAATCCACATGTTTTAGCACCTAATTACCCTTCTTAATCACCTTAAACCAAGGACAAAACTTATCACTTAATTCATGCACATTTACACCATTACCACCTCTCTGTTACACTAATGCACAACAGCACTTCTAGTTTTTTTTTGTTTCGGTTGTAGTTTTCTATCTTCTTTTCTCTCCTCCATTCCAACTCAACGCTTATACACTCAAGCCCACATTCCTAGGCAAATTTTGCAAGGTTTGTCTACATTCCAAGCATTCTCCACACACCAACCAACTCCCAAAATTCTATTTTTCCATCTCTGTTTTAACAACATTAAAACCTTTACAGCAGTACACTAATTCCCCTCTGTTATCCATATATAACAGTCCAATCTCATGATTCTTTTCCCACACTAAAACCTTATTAAACAATCTCATTCATCATCCAAATTGTAGTATCTTAACTACACTGAAACAAGGTCATTTATTCCCATTCAAAAATCTGTTTTACAAGGAAATAAACCAACTCAAAGTAAGCTCTTTACCTTGTTAGTTTCAGTTTTCCTTTTCCCTTCTTCTTCCTCATCTTGTTCTTTCTTTCCCTTCTTGTTTCCACACCAACCGATGGGTTTAGATTGCTTACTACAATCATTTTCCCATGCCATACATAACAAGCTAGTTTAGTTCTCACGTTCCTCACTTAAATTAGAACTTTCAAGAGTTAGTTTAGGGCTTAGTTTGGAGATTACCTTCAAGTGTAACATTGGAGAGTTTTAGCAATCAAATGGATGGAATTCCAGCACTCCACCAAGGCAAGGAAAAACCGGCTGGAAAAATGGAGACAAGAGCTCACGTGGGCATTTTTGATTTTGCTAGAAAAGTTAGTAAAAATGGAACTCTTGAGTTTCTTTTTACCTTAAAGCTTTAAGGAGATGGAGGAGACCCAAAAATACCTCTTCAAGCTTCAAAATGGCCTACTGCCATGGTGATGAAGGTGGAGGTTTCCAACTTTTGAAGGGTGGAAATGGTTGCCCAAGATGAGAGGAATCTAACGGTAGTATTTTTTTTTATTTGGTGTTGATTTGAGTGTTCAAAATCAAGCAAGAAGAGAGGTGCTGTATGGAGAAGTTGAAATCGCCATTTGCGAACAGGAAGAAGAAGATAGTACAGAGAGGGAGGGAAATCGTGAATGAGAAGGAGAAAAAGGGAGGTGAGAGAGTAATATACCCCTTTTACTATTCCCTCCTTTCTTTACTTATTTTGTCACCTTGTGCCTTAATAAACTAACAAGTTAATTAAGTGTGTGTACCAATTAAAAACCGGCCCACATTAATTAATTGCCTGGGTCGTTTTTCGTCTTTTTACAGGAAACGCTCGATAATTTACCCGGTTTAGCACTATTCACCAACCGGGCCCGTTTTTCGGATTTTTCTTGTTTCTTTATTTTTAATGGCTATTAAGCTTCCATTAATACTTAATTATAGTTATTTAATCAACTATAATTTTTACGGGTCCATTTGACCACTTAAAGTCACGTTTTCGGGTTTTCTCGAAAAACGTGCTTTTATGCTTAAGTAGCGTTTTAATCCATTATTTGGATCCGTTTTCTTCGGGAATCATTCCCGTATACTTATTAGGCCTAACTAAGCCTTAGGAATCCATCTCGGACCCTCTCGAGATCATATATCTCTTATACTTATTTAACGCACATTTTAGCGTTTTTCGCTTTTCAAGCGTTTTCTCTTTTCTTTTGGTTTTATTCTTTTTACCAATACTCTTTAGGCACCATTAGGCCTTAACAATTTTATTAGAGTAATTTAATCGCCATTTTTAGATCCGGGGCATTAAAATCTACCCCCCTTAGGAACTTTGTCCTCAAAGTTGATGAATCTAGGTGGTTACTCTCATGGCATTCAATGCCAAGGTTATAGTACATGTATAACCCTACTGACTCCACAAGTCAGTCTCATTTCATGCTACACATACCACACACATATCACAGCATGTATAGCAATCAAAAATACTCTTTTTACTCTCTCCATGGACTCGGTCCGAAGACAAGAAGGCACTACAGTCCTCGAATCCATGTTGAGTGATATACTACTGATCCCTCAGGTACCGGTCACGTTGAACACTTACTCTTTCTGGTTCACGGCCGTTTCATGACAAATGGGCACTTACTCTCTCTGGCCCACGGTCCCTTCGGTTCTGATCAAAACGTTACACATATACATATCCTCAGGCACTCTGGTTGACTCACTCAACACAGGAACATCTCAGGTACTCTCCCCGTCCCGCTGCCTTTGGAAAAATCACACACTGTCACCGCCCCCGCCCCAACCGGTCACTTAGGACCGCCGCACGTACGGTGAAATGGTTTCGAAACTAATACACGCCCACCGTTCTACCGGTCATCAAGACTTAAGGCCGTAGCCATCGGCGGGTGATAGCGGTTTCAAAACCAGTTTTCGTTTCCATCTTCATACTTGAAGAAAATTCTTTTTCAAAATCTGTTTGAAAATTCTTTTTAAAACACCACACAACTCCAAATCAGATTTATGGTAGCTGTATCTTTTCTTAGCGTGATTACTTGTGACCACTATAGGGAGCTTCAGGAATCATCTAACCCTGATGTGATCAGCATCAGTGTTGAACTATCCTTCCACCCCAATTTGTGTTCGGTTTCCCTTGATCGCTAGCAGATCAAGTTCCACCTCCCACGTCAGTTTCAAACAATCAGATAGTCAAACATTTTCGTTTTCTATCTTTTACTCTTTCTAATCGTATTCACGAAACAATTCGTTTCAATTAATCTCTAGTTCCTAGTACTTAGGTCATTTGTGATTCTCATTGCTTCACTACTTTACCTAGGTATTCCATACTTATGGCTTCATTTACTCAAATTGTTGCACAATTTAAAACACATAACATACAACTCCAAAGGATGGAACTCACTCCATCTATCATTCTCAAATAAAATCACCTAGGGAACTCACTCCCTCTTAGGTTACACATCGGTTTCATGCCGATTCATACTCATTATGTCTCATGTCTAATCTCACTAGACATATACTATAGGGATTCTCATTCCCCAAGAGTTTCTCTCTCCTCTTTTCATATTTATTACATACACATTTACTCGCATCTCTCATGCATAATACTCATACTTACACAATGAATGGGTACACATGTTTATGTAACATGAGGTCCAAACATCAAAATAATTTCTTTTGTGCTATGCACATAGTAGTTTACGCACCAATACGTAAAACATACTCTAAGCGGTTTCTCGCCCCCCCCCTTAAAAGGGGTTACGCCCGCGTAACCAACCATATGTTATCACTGAACATTGGTTCATTAATTCGGGTATCATGAAGTATTTTAACTTCAATGCGGTTAATTAACTCATAACCGGGTTAGGTTCTAGCCTCTAAGGCTTCAAGGGGTTTATGACATAGGTATACTTAACCCTGAATCACGGTCCACAAGCTTCTGCTGCGTGACCTGATAACTAGAGCTTAATTCACTCTTTGGTATTCTCAATGTATATCAATCGTCGCTTGGTATCTCTTACCGTATGCGAATTCGATGATTTATAGATTGCCTCTCCAGTTCTCTGGGAATCTACTTCGTATAACACTGTATACCTTTGTGATTATTCACTTATTTTTCCCGACTTGTTGTCGGTTGAGGTCAAGCTACTACTTAGCATGTAGTGCTTCCTCGTTTAATAGTGGCTCATGGATTATGTTTGTTTCTTGGTTCTGTGCCAGAGTTCTTCATTCATACTACTCTGCATTTTTCCACATATCGATCCTGGGCCCTGTGGGTTACTGCCCACGTTCTTTGTGCATCTTTGGCCAATGGCCGCACGGTTATCTCTCTAGATTCTCACTCAACAGGCTTCGTTGACATTTCTCAATTCCTGGCTCTCCCACTCGATCATCACCGCACAAGTGCAATACCAAAACACTCAGTCATACAGAGTGCAGAAGCGTAAACCCTTGACAGTAAATCTCTCATGAGATAGGAATAATCATGTCTCCATTACCACATTTTCTCATCAACTTCTGATCACTATCTGAATATACTCTCACAATGGTCGCTCACTGCGTACCTTGGTCTTTCTCATTTTCATGGCATCCGCTACTACTTTAGCTTCCGCCTAGGTGTTCACGCCATTTACACTGTGGCTCAACAACATACACTACTCTTTAAATCTCTCTGCGCACTTGCGCACTGCTTACTCTGCAGTTCATATGGTACACATACAGTGTTCACTACTCATCCGATCACTCTATCGGTTCCCTTTACTGCTATCGAGGTTCCTCTTTACACTCTACTATAGTTCAAATACTCCTTGGCAATATACACATGCTCAAGGTTCACTACACAGCTCTAGCGGTTTCACATTACATATTTAAGTGGTAGCCTTTCTCTGGAGGATTCATGCAATTGCCGCTCCTTAGGCCCCATAATCACAAGTGGTATCCCCACTCTAAGGTAGTGGTTCATTCTCCACTGTTCCTCTTATGCTTCTATGCATAGGTTTACAACGTTTAGATCTACAAGTTGCAGTTAGTTTACCGGCTTATAAGCCATATTGCCTCGCCATGCTCCATGCGGGCTGTTTATACAGGTTTTTGCTTCTCCGTATACCATTAAATGGTTTGGAGGTATTACTGGGTTTTTAGATATGGTTGTCTCGTCACACTTCCAGACATGGAAGGCCTTTTTAAATAACTTGATAGTTGTTTATGCCCTCTGGCAATCTAGGGTATCCCGTGTTACGAGGGATCCCTTCGGGTTCTACCCGAGTGTTTGCTTAAACACTTGTGTTCTCAACACGATGTTTCGTTCAACTACTGTTGATTCCAGCACCCTTCTCGGATTGCTCCTGGGTGTTACTGGGTAATGTCATTACATCTGGCTTGTACTTATGGTTATGTTCGGTTGCGACTTCGCCTTGCGGCTATGTCCTTGACTATCCCGTTTAGGGTTGTAGTGTCTCTCATTATTGGGTAGATCCTTGGTACCTTCTAATACCTACTAGGTCTGGTCATTATTCTCTTCAGTGAGGTATAAGGTGGGAATTCTATCCCATTCATCAAATATTAATATATTCATTTTAGGCATTCGCCGTAGTATTTACACTGGTATTCACCCAGTTATTAGGTATTTCCTGAGACATAT
>JAIOTZ010001823.1:0-28056 GCA_023374045.1 Limonium bicolor
TAATGTTATACCATATACTAACATCATATAATATGATATTTTATTTCCTTTAATTTATAACCTATAGTTTTTATACAAAACATTTATTATTGCCGCATGGGCACCATATCAAAACCATATTCTTTTCATATACCATAGTTTCCTTTATTTACAAATTCACCCATTATTTATACCATGTTATATATATCATAAATATAACATTTTTAACTTATAACATGGTATAACTTATGGTTTATTTTTGTAAAATTCCGAACAGACCCACCAAGTTTCTATAATTGCCATTTGGCCCAATTTATAACATATAGTTTTATAATATCATTAAAACTATATATTATACACATATCTTATAAAATACTCTTATATAATTCTAAAAAATCACCAATTTCACCAAAGGGTTATAATTACCTTACTAACCATATACTTTCGGTATATTTCATTTCCACCCCATCTTTTATTCCAAAGTGTCATAATGACATAATAACTAACATATTATACGTATATAGTTTATTTTAATTCAAAAAACAACCCAATAAATTCCTAAAAATTCCTAATAGCCCATGGGTGTTTATAATACCATTTTACACCCTTAACTTTCGGTAATAACATATTTACCACATATGTTATAAAATTGTTACATTAAATACTTATCTTATAATAAAACCTTAAATAAGTTATCTAACTTATTTAATTTTGGTCAAAACCTACCATATGGTCAAGGTTTGACCACTTTAATATTTCCTTGACCATCTATCTCCATATATTAGGTTTATACCCATATCTTTTCAGAAATTACAATTTAACCCCAAAACTTTATAAAATCTTATAATTTTTATTTAAACTCCTTTAAACCTCCAATTTTTGGCTATATTATTATATAGCCCCAAATTTATTTAATTAACTTAAACCCCTTATACTATGCGGTAGTATATATATATTACCTAAACTTAATAAAACCTTATAAATACATAAATAAAATGGGCTAAAGTACATGGCCTTATTACAAACATTAGCTTATAAAATGAATTACACATAAATGCCCAAAAGTACTTTAAACTCTCGGCCCTTAACATATCTTTTCCATATTTACCAATTTTCCACATAATGTCTTAAATTTGACAATTATGTTAATTAATTAGTTATAAAATTTACTAAACCATTCCTTAATCACCTAAGGTCAAAATAAGACCTTAATTAACCCATTCACTCACGGCACAAATTATACACATATGTATAATTACATATTAATATACCAAGTGAATGTTTAAGTGATTTATACCTTGTTTTTGCCAAGTATAGGCCTTGTTTGGCCACGACTGCTTAGGAATAATTTTTCCACAGCTTAGTTTACATGTTTTCAAACAGCAATTAAGGCATGATTAGTCTCCAAGCAAGATCTAACCATAGGAAGTGTTTAATGTAAATTTCACTACAAAAAAAATTGGTAATAGTGACATTATATTGGTGACACTTTGTGAAAATGTCAAAAATAATATGACGTTTATAATTGTAACAATTTTTTAAGACATTTAAGCATGTCACAATTAGGTGAGACATTTCTAAGTGGTATTTCAATGTTCCAATTCAAATATATGAATTATTAAAAAAATATGCATTGTCTGCCTTGGGAATGACTGTACACTGTATTTCACCTCCAAAATAAAGTAATTTACAACATTTTTATTATGTATTTTTCTTATTTTTAAATACATAAATCCATTGAACGGTAGAATTGTTTGTTATTATAGGGGATAAATGTAACTACCTCCCACACCATTTTTTACTTTTCAACTATAATAAGTTAATTTACAACATCAAAATATTAGAATTTATTTAAATACATTTATTATTGGGCGGAATAAATGTAACCGCCTCCGCCACATTTTTTTATTTTTCGACTAAAATAGGGTAATTTACAATTTTTTTAATATGTATTATATATTAATTTTATATGCATAATAATAAAAATGATGATATTAAACTCTGAGACGGGGAATGAAACAATTATTATATTTTTTTTGTTTTTATAAATATCCAATTTAAATTAACAAAAATCTTAACTACCTATAATATCTCAACTTTAACGTGGATTTTTAATATTTCTCTTTCATCACATTTCTTCACGTTCCCCACGTCTCCCATTTATTTCTCCACCTATCCACTTTTGCAAACTACACGCTATTCGCTCTGGGTTCTATAGGGCTTACCTTTTGTCAAGCCTAACAACACTTTGATTCTCACCATTTATGTGACAGTGTTGTCATCGATTTGGTCTACCTCTCTCTCTTTGTATCTTCTCTGAAAAAGTTGGTCTACCTCCAGTAACCCGGACAACCTTCCGTTCAAATTTGTAGTTCATTTCCAGTAATCTAGTTGATTTTCAGCGGCGACGGGGAGCGATTCTTTACAACTGTAACATGATTTCCAGCACACCAAGCATTGATTGAAGGTGTGTCTTTATTTTACTGCAGTCCATTTGTTATGATCTATCCATATCCCCTCTAAATCCTCCATATTATATATCTATAGACTTTTTCACAGTTGTAACTATTCCCAATTTTGTAAGTTGGCATTTGATTTTGCAGCCGATAGCCAAGGAGTTCAAACATTAGCTTCTCAGCAATTTAATAACATGTTGGTTTGATTCAATGTGCTACAAAGCAACAGTGGCTGGTAGTTCATCTACACCATTAGTACTTCTTCAACCACATTTCAATGATCTTTAATGATTCGGTGAAAAAAGAAGAGTTGCTCTTATATTGTTTAATATGGGTGGGATCTTTCATTAAAAGTAACAGCTTGCCAGTAGTGGTTAAACTCTTTTGATAATTGATGACACTCAATTTGTCTTCTATTCTTATATTAGTCTGAATGTTCTTTTCTCTAACTTGTTTATTCTTCTCAATATTTTAGGATCCATATGATTCAAATGGAAGCGATGAATGTCAGAACAACTTTTCATAAGCGGATGGAAGTTTGGATGCTTGAGACAAGAATTTAAAGAAAGCATTTTCTTAGTCTTGTCTGTAAATGTCTTTTGTTATGGTTACCTAGGTTTTTGAGGTTGTGTAGATAAATAACATTTGTCACTCTCTACTTTTTTTGTAATTAGAATTACTATAGTTAGCTAGTTTTCACATCATTTAACGCAGGCAGGAAATGTAGGTAGCTTCTTCATATTATAGTTACTTTACACTTTCCATAGAAAATAGGTTTGTATTTATTTTTAAGATTGATTGCTACAATGAATTGTCATACTAACTATACCATTTTAATACAATGTGATAACTAGTGAGCATACATTTTTTATTAGTTATTCTTCATTTTAGTTATGTTTTATTTACGTCAAAAAACCAAAATTACTATTAAGTTATATAGTATTTACGTGAAAAAAAACCAAAATTAATATTAAGTTATGTTCTATTTACGTGAAGAAAAACCAAATAACTATTAATGATTAACAACTTCTAAAAAATTTTAAAAATTATTTATTATTCATCAAGTTAATTGATGTTTATTAAAACTATAAAACATTTATGTGTGACGGTTATATATATATGAAAGGATTATTTTCTTTCAAAATATGTTGAAGCGTGACACTTGAAAATGCCACCTAAATAATGACAATTATAAGTGTCTTGATATTTTGTGACACTTCTAAGTGTCATATTTATTTTTCTGACACTGTAATTCTAGACACTTGCACCCAGTGTCACAATTAATATTAGTGATATTTTTAAATGTCTTTATTTACAAAAAAAGAGTCATCAATACAAACATTTGTTGTAGTGTTTTCAAGGTAAAATTTACCTTAGAATACCAAGTTAAACAAAGGTGTCTTCAGCCTGTATTTACAGTAGTTAAAGAGCATCAAAGAGCTACTAAAACCAAGCTTTAAACTGGTATAACTCAGATTAGAAGATGGCTAATTTTTACCTTGATTAAAATGCCTAAAATGGTGTTTTTGGCTTGGATCTGGCTATACCTTGAAGCTCTTGATATACAAACTGAATAAGTATGTTAAGAAGAAGATATAAGCTTAGGAAACAAGTTTCACAACTGGATTTGAAAGGAATCAAAGATAAGTGCTTAAAGCACATTTTTATACCTTAAGAACAAGATTAGATTTCTCCACCTTCTTCCCTTGTTACAGCCGGATATGCCCTCCTTTTAACCTCCAAACAACCTATATCAATTGTTGTTCTCTTCTGAACTTGGCATGTTATCCACGGTTTGGAGAAGCCAAAGGGAGGATGAAGGCAGCTGGTGTCGGCTGGGAAGCAAGGTAAATGAATTAAATGAGCTAGTTTGCTTTTAAGTCACATTATTGTTACTTTATGGAATAGTAATTTGATGACTCATTAGATTGGCTGGCTAATTGATTAGAGGTTGCTGATTGAGTGGGTATGCCAGTAAGGGTGGGGGCGGCAATGATGGTCTTGGTCAATGGATGTAACACCCCAACTGCTAACCTCGTCATTACCTCATAAACTGTCATAATTTACCAATAACTCGCAGCGGAACTCTAAATACAACAGAGGGTGATACAACGCCGTTAGCCACCTATATGGCTAACCAGGCTTATTTCACATACAGTAACGGTCTGATGGACTAGAACAACCGAATACACAATACAAATACTTTACTCAAATCATTTCTTTACTATACCGAGTCTACAATATATGGATGCCGGCAACATATTCGGTCTTACACCTCTTTCAATACATAAGTAATTAAATCTAACTACCCATGCTAACCACCGACCCCGTCCTACACTCGAACGGTCTCGTCTCTGGTGTACCTGCGAATAAAAACGATGCCCCTAGGGGCTCAGTAAAGCTGCATATGAGATTCGTATATACCGCGTGCTAACCGCGGTACACCGACTACTTTAGGTCGGTATACATGGAGTTCATTTTAATTCGATCAACATGCATCATAACAATACATTACACATGTACACTACACAAGGATTCACATTCAACAAGGAATTCAATCCTTAACTAACATAACAGGTTGTTAGTTGTGTTAATTTACTTTAGGCCTTGAGGGTTATACCTCACTATGCCTTGGTTACTCATTCAATAACTCACCCACTCTCTCGGGTTACTTATACTTACACTCCCTTCTCTCGGGTTACTTATACTTATACTTACCCATTCTCTCGGGTTACACATAATATACCTATCCATTCTCGGGTTATTTATACTCATTATCTCACCCACACTCTTGGGTTATTTATACTCATTATCTCACCCACACTCTTGGGTTATTTATACTCAAGCTCTTGTAGATTCTCGAGACACTACAGGTCTCCTACGTCGCGCTTGTTACTCTTAATACGTACTTAAGCCAAAACTCATGGCTCTCGAGCATAGTCTTACTTCCCCGGTTCGACCCTACTCTGGGTCTAGCATGGTGGGAAGGTTCAACTAACTCCGGAACCCTCTCTTAGTTCCTATCTTTTTTACATAGGTCCGACTACTCTCGGTCTACTCACATTCCATACACCCCTCTCTCGGAGTTAGTTATAATAATATTATGTATGTTAGTCTAGAAACATCACTCTTGATGTTTCTAATGACTTTGGGAACATTCCCCAAGTTCGGTTAATCTTAGGTTTTAAGAGTTACCCTTACATTTCATTTACTCATACTTTCGGTTATTTTCTTACACCGGGTAAAATCCTCATATAGGAGGTCGACCGTGTCTCAAGGGAGTTACATAGTCCCTTAGGTCTCTTTTACCTTTCTTATAAGTTCATATCTTGCACTATCTGCTAACCTCTAGATGGAGGTTCATTTATCTCTCCACTCTTGTTTATTTCGTGGATTAGTGCATTGTGGTTTTCTAACCGTTATCGGGTATTACTCAACCCGTACATCTCCTCACATTCTAGGGAGTTCATATATTTGCGTTATCGTTATACTTTATTCGATAGCTTGTGTGTGTTTGCATATTACCATTGTTTATGAGACTACCCGATCTATGGTTTCTAGTCAATCAATACTCACTATGAGTCGGTCTATGCACTATGTTTGACCACACCGGCATACTAGTATGTTAGCTCTACAACATACAACAGGGCATACATAATCAAAAAGGGATTATTTTCATGCTTTAATCTTGATTAAGCCGGCACACAAACACACAAATCAGAGTAACTCGGTTAGCATACGGGGCATGACTAAATCATACCTTTCACCAGGGTTTTTACTTTTACCGTGTCATCTCACCATGCTCGATTCACACACAATCCTCTGATAATGTTCCAAACATTATTATTAATACTAAGCTCATACGGTACGTAATTAAATGCTACTCCCGTAGTTTACCCGTTATCCCGTTATACTTTGTTTTACTCATGTGTTCTTAAACTCACATCTTTCTCATTCATCCTAGCACTTGTTTACACTTCTTAGAACCTTTACTAGCCACCAAACAAGGCCTAAACATCATCTAAAACCATTACCATTCACTTCCCCATCATTAGGACACCTTAAAACACATTCTGGTACATTTTTACATTGGTCCGGGTTTGTGTCCTGGTTTACAAACCCGGACCTGACACGGTTTAAAGTTTTTGGACAGTTTTACATGTGGTCCTGGTTTGTGTCCTGGTTTACAAACCCGGACCACCCCCTGAGATGGCTTTCTGGTGCGTTTTTGATATGGTCCGGGTTTGTGTACTTGTTTACAAACCCGGACCATGTCTGTAGGTGTTTAAATTGATAGTTTTTGACCTCTTTTCAACCTCTAACTCACCTCTTATCTCTCCCTAATCATTCCACATGGATTCTGACATATTGTAGCACCTTAGTCATGCTCAAAACCTCTTCAAATCATAGGTTTAATCCCTACTCAAATTCTTGCTCGAATTCACAATTTTCTATTCTCTCTGTTACATTTTGCACCCTTGTGCTACAGATTTTTATCTCTTAGCAATTTGCATTTTGTTCCCACTCCAATTGACCATTCCAAATCCTCCTGGACAATGCACTCTTTACACCAAGGTTCATGCCTCTTCTTAAGGCCTTAAATTCTCATCCTCTTCCTAAAACTCCCAAAGCACTTAAATTTCTACACGAATTTTGCCATAACTTGGCTACTTCTCTAACATTGACCGAAGCTCATATCAACACTTAATTCCATCCTCAAACTAACCAAACCACAAGGGTTCCACCAGCACACACAAAAACCATCAATACTCATCAATTCTCCAAATACCACACAATGCATAATTCATAAAATGCATAGCTCTCAAATCAAATGATAAATTCACAAATGCTTTCTCACTTGCATTATTTCTATACAAGCACATTATCACCACACTCACGTGGGGTTCATTCATTTTATTCACCCATCCCAAATTCTAATACATTAAGGTAGGCTTCAAGGTAGATTATTTACCTTATATTCACAAGCCTTCACATTTCAATCTTCGTTTTCTTTCTTTGTTCTCCTTCCTTCCTCATCTTTCCCTCTTTATTTATTGTTTCTCAACCATTCAACAACTCAAGCTAGCCAATTCAAGAACCACACACCAATTCAATTACTATCCTTGATATCAAAACCCTAGAATAGAATTTTAATGAGGGTTCTTAAGGTTTTTAAGAAGGCATTACCTTGCTCTTCCAAATGGAGTTCTTGGACAACAAAGCTAGCAATTCCAGCCCTTAATGAAGATCAAAAATCGGCTGGACATGGAAGAAAAGGGAAGCTCACGTTGGAAATTTTCAAAAATCAAAGGAAGGTTAGGAAAGAGGGATTTTGAACTCATTTCTTACCTTAACAACAAGAGTGTTGTTCTAGACCAAGATGGCACCTTAAACCTTCAATCCAAGCTTTTTCCATGGAGGACAAATGTGAGCTTTTCGGATTTTGAAAGGAGGGAAATGTTCCCCAAGTTGAGAGGAATCTAACGGTGTGGTTTATTTGCAATTTGGAGTTGATTTGTGCCTTGAGCAAGAGGAGAGAAGAGAGGAGCTGTTGGTGGCTCTTGAAATCGCCATGGGATTCAGAGAGGAAGAAGAGAGCTCAGGTGGGAGGAGGGCAAAGAATCGTGAGTGAAAAATAGAATAGAGGAGAGAGAGAGCAAAGTGTTTTTATTACTTTTTGCTTTTACTTTTTACTTTTCTTTCTTTTCTTACTAGCTAATTAAAGAGAGGGGGACTTATTTGACTAATAAAACCGGCCCCATTATATGCATATGTGCTGGAGCATTTTTCGTCTTTTACAGAAAGCGCTCGTTATTTTACCCGGTTCGGCACTATTCACTCACCGTGCACGTTTTTCGGATTTTTTCCGTTTCCTTATTTTTAATGGTTATTAAGCTTCCATTAATACTTATTTATAGTTATTTAATCAACTATAATTTTTACGGGTCCGTTTGACCACTTAAAGTCACGTTTTCGGGTTTTCTCGAAAAACGTGCTTTAAAACTCCGTTAGCGTTTTAATCCATTATTTGGATCCGTTTTCTTCGGGAATCATTCCCGTATACTAATTAGGCCTAAATAAGCCTTAGAATCCATCTCGGACCCTAACCGAGGTCTTATACCTCCTATACTTATTTAACGCGCGTTTTAGCGTTTTTCGCTTTTCAAGCGTTTCTCTTTACTTTTGGTTTTATTCTCTTTACCAATACTCTTTAGGCACCATTAGGCCTTTAATAATCATATTAGAGTAATTTAATCACCATTTTTAGGTCCGGGGTATTAAAATGGATGACATTTGACCATGGTTAAAGGTAAGTAATTAGATGTTATTTTGGGTACTATTCATACTAAATTGCCCATTTTGATTTATTTTTAAACTTTGATTTAGACTTTATAATATAGTCTATCATGTCACATTAATGTTATAAAGAAGGTAATTTAGTCTTTACAGTGACAAAAAGTCATTATCAAAGAGCTCATACACAAAAACGTGCTTTAAGGTATTTTAGTGCACATTTTGTGTCGCAGGGTATTTCTGAGCTCAGTTTTCTTTGAGAACAGTTTTGTTTTGTTCCTTACATGATATTTGATAATGTAATCCAATTTTATATCATTTAGAGGTCATTAGACCGTTAAGATTTTGTTAGAGCACATTTTTGCCCTACTTGACCTTGAAGCATGTAAATGCTTGTTCTTTGTGTTGGACTGTTGTCCAACAATTGTAATATGTTTAGTTATGTGTCAATAAGCTTAGGACAAAGTATTAGGTCCTAAGAAGTTCATTTGGGTATTTATTTACCCTAAACAGTCAAAGGGTGCAATATGTTGCTTTGTGTTGACCATTGTTGTTCTCAGTTGACTTTTAAGGCATGTTTAGGCCTTAATCAATGTGATTAGATGTTTAATCCATGTTTTATTAGTTAGGGGTATTTCATCCTTTGCTCACATTACATGAGTATACTACACTTGAGTTGTGTGCAGGAGCTGGGTGCACAATATGTGCTAGATAGATGGAAAAATAAAGCATCAAGAGAGAAGAATCAAACAGAAGGGGGATGTTTTTCAAATTTAGAAGTAACATCAAATTGGAGAGTTATGATGCGCAGAAAATTTGAGTACATTCTTGCTGCTACTGAAGAGAACATGGAGACAAGAGGTTTGTGTGAGAATGCAGTCAAAAAATTGCAAGAAGAAGTGGAAACAATGCTATCTATCCAAAATGTTCAAAATGGTGATTCAAGCACCAATCGAGAAAGGACAATAGTTCTTGATCCGCAAGGTTCCAAAACAAAGGGAAGAAAAAACAAAAGGATGAAAAGCACAACAAAGAAGATATACAATAGAAGCAAAAGGCGAAGCAAGAATGCAGTAAGAACATATCTATAAAACAAAAGTTCAATTATATCAATGATGCACGTTGATGCTATTTTGATTGGAAAACTCAGTTCAATACTGAAGCCCGTTTTAACACTAGCCTGAAGCGCAGTCTGTCAGTCTTGAACTGACAAGCAGAGAATAAGTAAAATATCCAACAAGATTTTATCTAGCTGTTAAAGATAAAATCTTACATGATAGATTCGCACACGGTTTTTGTATCTATATAAGCGGAAGAAAGTCTAGGTTAAAGGAGCACTTGGAAAAGGAGAAAAAAACACGGGCGAGTGCAACTGTGAGAGTTTGGGGAAATTCATTGTAAGTGCGTACAGAAAAAAACATAGACTGAAATACCCCGAACTTAAATATAGTGATTAAAATTATCCTAATAGGTATTTAAGGGCCTAATAATGCCTAAGTAATAATGGTGAGGAAAAATAAATCCAAAAGAAATAAAGAAACACTTAAAAGCGAAAAACGCTAAATAAGCGTTAAATAACCATAGGAGGTACGGGACCTCGGTTAGAGTATAATATGGATTCTTAAGGCTTAATAAGGCCAAATTAATATATGGGAACAACTCCCGAAGAAAATGCACCTAAATAATGTATTAAAACGCTAATAGAGCTTTAGTGCATGTTTTTCGAAAAAAACCAAAAACGTGACTTTGAGTGGTCAAACGAACCCGTAAAAATTATAAATCATTAAATAACAATAATTAAGCATTAATGGAAGCTTAATAACCAATAAAATTAAGGAAACAAGAAAATTCTGGAAAACGGGCCCGGTTAGTGAATAGTACCAAAACCGGGTAAATTAACGAGCGTTTTCTGTAAAAGATGAAAAACGCTCGAAACAGTAGTAATGTGGGGGCCGGTTTTTAGGAGCTTATTAACCCCATCACACACATACACTAGCTAAATAATAATGAGTCAAAAAGCAAAAAGAATAAAAGGTGAAAACCAACTTACTTTTCTCTCACCTCTCATTGCACTCACCTCTCTCCTTCCTCCTCTCTTCCCCACCAATTTCTCTCTCTTCTTCCTCCCAAGGCTGGCAATTTTGAGCTCCCCACAACAACAATGGCAGCCTCTCTTCCTCTCCATGCTCTACCTTTATTAAAGCTCCAAATGCAAAAATAACTACATATTCTTGCTCCCCTCATAATTCTCTACACTTCCCTCTTTTTAGAATTTCAAAATGAGGAAGTTCATCTCCATGGGTTTTCCCCATTCGAAGATAAAATAGCATCAACGGGTAGCTTGGAGTCTCCTCTCTCCATTAAGGTAAAAATCTACATGAAAAACTCATGTTTCCTTCATCTTCCTTTGTAAACGATTTTGCCCCTTTGTAATGCCATATTTTCTCTCTCTCTTTTGAGCATAAATTCAACCTTGCAATGGTGGTGGAATCACCTTCTTGAACCAAGGGCTAAACCCCCTCCTAAAACACTCCAAAGGTAAACCCTAGAATTTGTGTTTTAAACACTTCAATGAATCAGTATAAATCTAAGGGTTAGTATTTTGATTACACTTGTTTTTGTGTGTTTTGGGTGATGGGAATGGAGTTTGGCAACTCCATTCCCCATGTGACCGATTTGTGCAAGAAAGAGAGAAGGAGAAGAATGGGAAAAGAAGGAAAATATAAACTTAAGGTAAGAGCTTCTCCTTAATGCTAAATTTTAAATGCATTAGTGTAATGGGAATGGGTAAACTAATTAAAACACCCAAAATAAGTGTATTAGTATTGTAGTTATGGAAGTTTGAGTATTTGTGAGCAAGTATAAGGATTGTAGGCCTTAGAGCCAGATAATTGTGTATTTGTATTGGCATTGTTGTTTGAAGGAGGTATTGATGAATTGGTATTGCTTGAGTACTCGTAGGACCCTTGTATCGGTGTGGCTAGATTAGGAATGATTTTGGCAAGAAAGGTTATATGTGTCTAAGTAAGAAATGTAGGTGAACTATGGCAAAATATTGGTAGAACATTTAAGGGATGACTTGGTGAATGGTAGAACCAAGGTATGGATTGCGTTGAGTAAGGAGATTTAGTAATCATGGAATGGTAGTTGTAGTATGAGAAATAAGAGTGTAAAATCTGTAGCAAAGAGTATTAAAATGCATTGGAGAAGTTTGGAGGAAATAGTGTGCAAGACTTAGGAAAATGAGTGTTAGACTGTGTATTAATAGTGTAGTTGCTGGGTAATGAATTGGAATGGTAAGATGGAATTAGAACAAGATGCAAAAGGCAAAGAGAAGTGTAGGAAATGCACAAGTGTGCAAAGTGTGAAAATGAGAATGGAAATTTGAAGAATTTGAGCAAGAAGTTGAGTAGGTATTGGACCATGGATTTAAGGAGTTTTAGTGAGTGTTTAAGTGTGATTAAACATGTACAAAACATGTGGAAAGATTATGGAAACATTATGGAATGATTGAGGGTGGATTAAGGGTTGATTATGGGTTGAAAAATCCTCTTAGTAGCAGTTTTTAGCAGGGTCCGGGACCTAGGATATGTACCAAGTCCCGGACCGCACTTAACAACACCACGAGAGTAATTCCAGCAGGTGGTCTGGGACCTAGGTCCAGGATCAAGTCCCGGACCACCCCCAAAAACTTGCAGAATGTGATTTTAGAGTTTTAAACACGGGGGATTGATGGGTAATAGTTTTATAAGTTGTTAAGGCCTTGTTTGGTGACCTTAAAAGGCCCTAAGTAGTGTAAACAAGTTTGAGAAGTAATCAAGAAAGTTGTGAGTATAAGAACATTAAGTTAAACCGAAATAACGAGATAACGGGGTAAGTACGGGAGTAGTAATTATGAATGCATTGTAATGCTTAGTATTAATGGAACCATTTGGCATGTAGCCAGGGGTTCGATAATAAGACTCGAGGAACGAGAGTGAACCAAAGGAACAAGGGAACACCCGGTGAAGTAAATTCTGGTAAAAGGTATGATTTCTTCATGCTCTGTATCCTAACCTAGTTACCCCGATTTGTGTGCTTATTTGATCACCTAAATAAGATAAATGCATGAATCGGACCTTATTGCACTTGCATGTGCTTGTTTTATGTTGTTCTTGATATATATTGTCTTGAACACTAGTTTGTATAATTCTCGAAATATATGGATAAAGATGAAGTGTATTTGTACCTTGTAGTGTACTTGTGTATTGTATTGTATCTGGTATGGATGTGTATATGAGTAATGTACATTTGTGTTGCTTGGATGTGTTGACTTCTACTAATTCCTACCTACCTAACTCCAAACGTAAGTATTGAGTAAATTGGAATGAGTAGAAGTCCGATATAGTTTCGGCCACGGTGAGGATGAGGAGACACCAGAGGTTGGATCCGATTCCTGGCTCTTAAACTTTTCCACGGCCCAAACCCCTTAAATGGGTAGCATCCTAGATTAGTGAGCCAAGTAAAACCCGGTGGTGGGACGGTGTAGTCCCTGCCCGGAGGTCCCGACGACTTAACTTGAGTAAGTAGTAAGTAAGTAAAGTATGTATGAGTAATGGTCTTGGCTGGTGTAAGTCATCGACCCCAAGTAAAAGAGTAATCTCCAACCGATTAACCCGGGTGGACAAATGGAGCTAACAAGTATTGTGTATTGAGTATGTATCATGTATGTATTATGTATGCGTATTTCAGAAAAAGGTAAGTAATTATCGGTTGGCTTGTATTGTCTACCTTGTATGTATTGAAGTGTATGCATGTATGTTTGTGCAGTATTGTAGTATTATGTATGAAAGCCTGTATGTATGTATGTATGAATAAAATGAATCGCATGTATTCGACCTAGGTGGTCGGCGTACCCTCACTAGTACGCGGAAGTCATATGCAGCGTAAGCTGAGCCCCTAGGGGCAATGTTTTTATTTTGCAGGTACCGAAGCAGTTATGACCATGGTAAGAGACCAGCATCTCGCTTAGGTAGCTAGAGAAGAATTGTAGTTAGTAGTGAAGTGTATAAGGCTTGTAGCCTTGAAGTAGTAGTGTACCAAGGGGTACACCTTATGTATTGGAAGTATGTAGTTTATGAGGAGTGGGTAGATGTAGTTTCTATTGAGATGTATAATTTGAAAGAATTATTGTATTTGTATTTGGATCTTAGTAAACTCAGTATGTTGTATGTAATTTATAGATTATTGTATGTAATAGAGAATTGTAGTACTCAGTTGGTAATGGGAGTACGTATTGTAGATGTGTAGTACTCAGGATTCCGGTCCATCAGACCGATGCTGTATGTAGTAGTAAGCCTTGTTAGTCACGTGGGTGGCTGACGGCATTGTATCCCCACCGTTGTGTAAGTATGTATCCGCTGCGTGAGTAGGGTAGTACGAGGAGTCTGACGGTAATGACGGTATTAGCTGTAGGGGTGTCACAAAAAGTGGTATCAGAGCGAAGTGTCGCTCTAATGACTGGAAATATAGAGGTTAGGAATACCGAGTTAGGAATTAGAAGCTTAGGGCTAAGGGCTGAGTGTTAGCATTAGAGATATGCTAGTTAGGAACCACCGGTGTGTACCGGATACCTACAATATCTGACCCGCCCTCCACAAACCCATTGTATAACTTGGGAAAGAATGCCAGAGAGAAGGAAAGTCCTCTCATACTCGGGGAAACCCAATCTGGCAGTTGTGAAATCACCGTACGGTAAACAAGAACCGACATATAGTAGATTGCAGGAAATGGAAGTCCCGAAGATGGATCCCGGTTGAACAACAATACCTGCACTTAAGAGTGGTTGAATGAGCACTCCAACCATAGGAAGACTACAACTTACAACAGCTTGGGGCGACGTGCTTAGCAGTCGCGAGACCTAGCTAGTCAACCAGCAGTAGGAAAAGGAGCACTAAGCGTGCAACGACGCGGAAGGAAGAACAATAGCACCCTCAACGGTATGCTAGCTGACTAAGGACATAGTCGGTAGTGATTAACTTCAAACCTACAACGCCAAAAGGGTTACAATACCCGGCCAGTATGCTTACACAACTACGAGGACGTTCACAGGATATAATCCTACAGGACTACGGAAGTAGTGCCTAGGCAAGCTAAGGCTCAATAACCACGGTAACCGTGTGGGAACGAGCAACGAGGAAAAACACAACGACAAACAAATAGGGGTCTCAAAGGATTGGAGAAGTATCTAGATCTACGACAGCCATGTCCAGATCACTAAGAAGCTACTTTGAAGGGTGTCTGAGTCAACAACAGTCCAACAAAGCATCATGATAAGAGCACTGGAGCAAGAATGAACACTCGGTTAGGATACCGAAGGGGTTTCACATAACGGGAAATACCCTAAATTATAAGAAGGCACTGATTAGCACCAGATTGCCTAAAGGGCCTCCCATGAACGGAAGCATGATGCAACAACATGCCATGGAGCCCAGTGATACCTCTAACCTATGGGGTATACAGGGAGTGGAAACATGTATAAACAGCCTGCAAGGAGCATAGCTCGCAGCAATAAGCCTCAGAAGCCATAAGCCAACTACCTTGTGTAACCTCAAACGGTTGCAAAACCTACACCATTTAATAACAAGACTCGCTGGGGATATTGCTTCATATGACAAATAAATCGACAATTAAACCACCCAATTTGAGCTTAACCTCATAGGTGGCTTGGAGTAATGGCTACTTCAATGTCACTATCACTAGAGCATCAGTCTAGTATACAGTTGATGATACTTTTAATTGCCCTTAACGCCAATATTGGCCTAGTCCACACCTTGACACTGCGGGAAACTCGAGGAAAGGTACCTCTCGTTAACCGAAGACCATCAATGCGGTAATGATGTGAACCTTTAGAAAAGGCTTCCATCTACCATAACAACAAGTTGTGCATGAAGATATTGCCAAGAGGTGATCAAACAAGGAAACGAGATTTCCAAACCGTTACGACTTAAAGGAGTAAGTATACTCCATATGCACCCCAAGCATATGGTGAACCATTGTGTGAATACTAACATAGTAAACCTTGTCATGATATTTCAGTGTGGCAACAAACCTCTCAATAAGAACTTTCACTTACCAGTGATAAAATACTCTTTAATTGGAGAACGGGACCAGAAAAACCCTTGAAGTTTCTTGGGATGTCCCAGTGATGTACATACAAAGCAAAACTGCACAGCTAGAGCCTAAACCAATGCTTAGCACTGGGAAGACAGTAATTGTCAGAAACAATTAATGTGGATGCACATTGCACACCACGAATGACCAACGCTCAAGAGAGCTTATAACCCGATAAATTACTTCATCCATTGTCAACCAAGATACTTGGTAAATTGTATCACGAATGAGGAAGTAATGTGAGGTAAACTAACCTATACATGAAACCTAAATTGAAATGAGACACCTCCGCCTTGCGAAGATCATAACATTGCGGCATGCTACGACAACCGCTATACACATCCAAATATAAGAAACCTTCGGTGTATTCACACCATAAGGAAATGGTGCCAACGACAATGGCAATGAGTAAAGATAAGCTACCACAGTAACGGAGACCGTAAAATGATGTTGTATAATGAGTAAGAATATGGTACGCAACAAGCGACCGCTATGAGGAAGTAGTTAGACAATGACATGGAGTAGTAAGTATGAGATGACGGGAGAAAGTATTTATTCCTATGCCATCACATAAGTGACTTACTGCCAAGCGTTTATGCCTCTGCACTCTATATGACTGAGTGTTTTGGTGTTGCACTTGTGCAGCTAATGATCAAGTGGGATAGCTAGGAATGTAGGAAATAAAAATCGTAGTAAATCCTTCGCTTCACTAACGATTAGGGCAGAAGCTAGTTAAGCAAAAGCTTAGGAACAAACCATGCGGCCTAAGGCCAAAAGCACGAAGAGTGTAAAACACACTAACGATCACAAGATGTGAATTCTAGTGGAATAAAAAGTGAAAGGAGACTTAAGAAAGTCACTAGAACCGACGCATAGAAAATGCAAGGTCATACAAGTAAAGAACACTTGTACTGAACCAGAACAACGGGTTTAATTCAGAAGCATTGACAACAGAGGAAGTGCAGTTAAGTGGTGACTTAACCTCACCCGACAATAAGTCGAAGGAACCCAGCGAATAATCGTGGGAGTACGAATAATATGTATAATAGATTGCCAGAGAGCTGTTTATAAATCTAAACCCATCGAGTTCAAGCACGGTAAAAGAATACCACACTTTTCAGTAAACCTCATTCCCACAATAGAGGGATAAAAAGGCAATGCGTAGCACATATAGAATAACCAAGAGGGAATTAAGCACTAAGGTTATCAGGGTCGCACAATAGAAGCTAATGGGCCCTAGCTAAGAGGGTTAATACACCTAGTAAGTATGAGAGAATGGAAATCAATGCCTTGATGCCTAAATAGGCTAGAACTGAATTAATTATGAGTTAAATAAACTCATATAGGAATTCTTGGTGCAAGGGCTAAACCATTAATATGGTTAAGACCCCTTGACCAGAGTACATTATATAATAGACCGTAGGGAGGCTAAAATGCTTCAGAGTGCCCGAATCGAATGAACCAATGTTCAATAATAACATATGGTAGATTACGTGGGCGTAATCCCTTTTAAGGGAGGTAGAGCGAAAACCGCTAATGTAAATTTCATTTATAAAACACAAACTATAATGTGCATAACACAAATGATAACTGATTTGATGATTGGTACTTATGTTAAATAAACATTCGTATTCATTCATATTGTAATTGTGGTAATTAGGCATGAGAGATGCAAATACCATAGCATGAGTCGGTATAAAAACCGATGTAGAACCTAGAGGAAAGTGAGTTCCCTAGACGACTGTTTTGAGGAATTGAGTATGAGTAGTGGACGGAGCTCCACAAGTATTGTATCCTTCAAAGGAAAAGTACGAATTGATTGAGAGTAGTTGATGAATGAAGTCCATGAGTAGTGTATTCCTAGGTATGTTATTGGAAGTAAATGGAGGATGACTAAATTCTACAAGTATTGTAATTTTAGTAGACTATCTAAGATGATGGAGAGTAATGGAGGAAAGTAGCGAAAGTCAATGGAAGGAGGTAGCAGGCATTGAATCTTGAAGTAAAGTATTTGGGAAGTAGATTGGGAATGATTGATGGACTGAATTCCATCCTTTGGAGTTGTATGAATTGACAATTATGACTAGGAAGAGTAAAAAGATAGAAAATGGAAATAATTGAATTATTTGATTGTTTGAAACTAACGTGGGAAGTCGAACATGATCCTGATCAGATCAAGGGAAACCGAACACAAATTGGGGTGGAAAGATAGTTCAACACTGATGCTGATCACATCACGGTCGAATGATTCATGAAGCTCCTCCAAGTGGTCACAAGAATCACACATAGGATAAAAGTAATGAATATAATTGGGATTTGGAGTTGTGTGCTTTAGAAAAATTTCTAATTAGTAGTTGTGAAAGAATTTCCCTTAGATGGGAGATTGAGAATTTGTTAGAAGCTTATACCGGAGAAGATGGTAGTATATCATATTGTATTATTCCAAGGGCAGTGGGACATAGAGGAGTCCCGTTTCTAGATGACCTGAGTGCCGGCGGGATTGTAATGTGTATTGCATTGCTTTGGGGATAGCTTTGCATTGTATGTATGTATAACCCTTATAATGTAAAACCAAATGGTTGGCTGTAATGTGGATTGGAGTAATTATCGTACATTGGTATGGTATGGAAAGGAGAAACCTTGAGTAACGGATTTGGAAATTATAAGGAGGAAGAATGTATGACTTTTGGTATTAGACAAGTATAAATGAGTAAGTATTGTAATCCTATAACCTTGAACTACTTTGAGGACAAAGTTTCTTAAGGGGGGTAGATTGAAATACCCCGAACTTAAATATAGTGATTAAAATTATCCTAATAGGTTTTTAAGGGCCTAATAACGCCTAAGTAATATTGGTGAGGAAAAATAAATCAAGAAATAAAAGAAATGAAGAAACGCTTAAAAAGCGAAAAACGCAAAATAAGCGTTAAATAACCATAGGAGGTACGGAACCTCGGTTAAGGTATAATATTGATTCTTAAGGCATATTAATGCCAAAATAATATATGGGAACAACTCCCGAAGAAAACGGACCCAAATAATGTATTAAAACGCTAATAGAGCTTTAGCGCACGTTTTTCGATAAAACCCAAAATGTGACTTTGAGTGGTCAAACGAACCCGTAAAAATTATAAATCATTAAATAACAATAACTAAGCATTAATGGAAGATTAATAACCAATAAAATTAAGGAAACGAGAAAATTCCGGAAAACAGGCCCGGTTAGTGAATAGTACCAAAACCGGGTAAATTAACGAGCGTTTTCTGTAAAAGACGAAAAACGCTCCAAACAGTAGTAATGTGGGGGCCGGTTTTTAGGAGCTTATTAACCCCCTCTCACACACATACACTAGCTAAATAAATAATGAGTCAAAAAGCAAAAAGAGAATAAAAGGTGAAAAACAACTTACTTTTCTCTCACCTCTCATTTCACTCACCTCTCTCCTTCCTCCTCTCTTCCCCACCGATTTCTCTCTCTTCTTCCTCCCAAGGCTGGCGATTTTGAGCTCCCCACAACAACAATGGCAGCCTCTCTTCCTCTCCATGCTCTACTTTTATTAAAGCTCCAAATGCAAAAATAACTACATATTCTTGCTCCCCTCCTAATTCTCCACACTTCCCTCTTTTTAGAATTTCAAAATGAGGAAGTTCATCTCCATGGGTTTTCCCCATTCAAAGAGAAAATAGCATCAATGGGTAGCTTGGAGTCTCCTCTCTCCATTAAGGTAAAATCTACATGAAAAACTCGTGTTTCCTTCATCTTCCTTTGTAACCGATTTTGCCCCTTTGTAATGCCCTATTTTATCTCTCTTTTTTGAGCATCAATTCAACCTTGCAATGGTGGTGGAATCACCTTCTTGAACCAAGGGCTAAAACCCCTCCTAAAACACTCCAAAGGTAAACCCAAGAATCAGTGTTTTAAACACTTCAATGAATCAGTACAAATCTAAGGGTTAGTATTTTGATTACACTTGTTTTTGTGTGTTTTGGGTGATGGGAATGGAGTTTGGCAACTCCATTCCCCATGTGACCGATTTGTGCAAGAAAGAGAGAAGGAGGAGAATGGGAAAAGAAAGAAGGAAAATATAAGCTTAAGGTAGGAGCTTCTCCTTAATGCTAAATTTTAAATGCATTAGTGTAATGGGAATGGGTAACTAATTAAAACACCCAAAAATGTGTATTAGTATTGTAGTTATGGAAGTTTGAGTATTTGTGAGCAAGTATGTGGATTGTAGGCCTTAGAGCCAGATAATTGTGTATTTGTATTGGCATTGTTGTTTGAAGGAGGTATTGATGAATTGGTATTGCTTGAGTGCTGGTAGGACCCTTGTATGGGCGTGGCTAGATTAGATATTATTTTGGCAAGAAAGGATATTTGTGGCTAAGTAAGAAATGTCGGTGAACTATGGCAAAATTTTGGTAGAAAATGTACATTTAAGGGATGACTTGGTGAATGGTAGAACCAAGGTATGGATTGCGTTGAGTAAGGAGATTTAGTAATCATGGAATGGTAGTTGTAGTATGAGAAATAAGAGTGTAAAATCTGTAGCAAAGAGTATTAAAATGAATTGGAGAAGTTAGGAGGAAATAGTGTGCAAGACTTAGGAAAATGAGTGTTGGACTTGTGTATTGATAGTGTAGTTGCTGGGTAATGAATTGGAATGGTAAGATGGAATTAGAACAAGATGCGAAATGCAAAGAGAAGTGAAGGAAATGCACAAGTGTGTAAAGTGTGAAAAATGGGAATGGAAATTTGGAGAATTTGAGCAAAAAAAAGAGTTGAGTAGGTATTGGACCATGGATTTAAGGAGTTTTAGTGAGTGTTTAAGTGTGATTAAACATGTACAAAACATGTGGAAAGATTATGGAATGATTGGAGGTGGATTAAGGGTTGATTAGGGGTTGAAAATCCTCTTAGTAGCTGATTTTAGTAGGGTCCGGGACCTAGGATATGTACCAAGTCCCGGACTGCACTTAAAAACACCCCGAGAGTAATTCCAGCAGGTGGTCCAGGACGAGGTCAAGGACCAAGTCCCAGACCAATAACAAAATTCATCCGAGAGTACATTCAAAGAATGGTCGGGACCTTGGGTCCGGACCAAGTCTCAGACCACCCCCAAAAACTTACAGAATGTGATTTTCAGGGTTTTAAACATGGGGGATTGATGGGTAATGATTTTACAAGTTGTATGGCCTTGTCTGGTGACCTTAAAAGGCCCTAAGTAGTGTAAACAAGTTGAGAAGTAATCAAGAAAGTTGAGAGTATAAGAACATTAAATTAAAACCGAAATAACGGGATAACGGGGTAAGTACGAGAGTAGTAATTACGTATGCGTGTAATGCTTAGTATTAATGGAACCATGTGACATGTAGCTGGGGGTTCGAGATAAGACTTGAGGAACGAGAGTGAACCAAAAGAACAAGGGAACACCCGGTGAAGTAAATTCCAGTAAAAGGTATGATTTCTTCATGCTCTGTATCCTAACCTGGTTACCCAATTTGTGTGCTTATTTGATCACCTAAATAAGATAAATGCATGAATCGGACCTTATTACACTTAATTGTGCTTGTTTTATGTTGTTCTTGATATATATTGTCTTGAACACTAGTTTGTATAATTCACGAAATATATGGTTGAAGATGAAGTGTATTTGTACCTTGTAGTGTACTTGTGTATGTATTGTATCTGGTATGGATGTGTATATGAGTAATGTACATTTGTGTGGCATGGTGTGTTGACTTCTACTAATTCCTAACTACCTAACTCCTAACGTAAGTATGAGTAAATTGGAATGAGTAGAAGTCCGATATAGTTTCGGCCACGCGTGAGGATGAGGAGACACAAGAGGTTGGATCCGATTCCTGGCTCTTAAACTTTTCCACGGCCCCAAACCCCTTCAAAGGGTAGCATCCTGGATTAGTGAGCCTAGTAAAACCCGGTGGTGGGACGGTGTAGTCCTGCCCGGAGGTCCCGACGACTTAACATGAGTAAGTAGTAAGTAAGTAAGTATGTATGAGTAATGGTCTTGGCTGGTGTAAGTCATTGACCCCAAGTAAAAGAGTAATCTCCACCCGATTAACCCGGGTGGACAAATAGAGCTAACAAGTATTGTGTATTGAGGTATGTATTGTGTATGTATTTGTATGCGTATTTCGGAAAAAGGTAAGTAAGTATCGGTTGGCTTGTATTGTCTACCTTGTATGTATTGAAGTGTATGCATGTATGTTTGTGAAGTATTGTAGTATTATGTATGAAAGCCTGTATGTATGTATGTATGAATAAAATGAATCGCATGTATTCGACATAAGTGGTCGGCGTACCCTCGCTAGTACGCGGTGTATGCAGAAGTCATATGCAGCGTAAGCTGAGCCCCTAGGGGCAATGTTTTTATTTAGAGGTACCGAAGCAGTTATGACCATGGTTAGAGACTTGCATCTCGCTTAGGTAGCTAGAGAAGAATTGTAGTTAGTAGTGAAGTGTATAAGACTTGTAGCCTTGAAGTAGCAGTGACCAAGGAGTACACCTTATGTATTTGAAGTATGTAGTTTGTGAGGAGTGGGTAGATGTGTTTCTTATTGAGTACGTATAATTTGAAAGAATATTGTACTTGTATTTGGATCTAGTAAATCGGTATGATGTATGTAATTATGGATTATTGTATGAAATGGAAGAATTGTAGTACTCAGTTGGTAACGGGGAGTATGTATTGTAGATGTGTAGTACTCGGGATTCCGGCCCATCAGACCGATGCTGTATGTTGTAGTAAGCCTTGTTTGGTACGTGGGTGGCTGACGGGCATTGTATCACCCACCATTGTGTAAGTATGTATCCGCTGCGTGAGTAGGAAAGTACGAGGAGTTAGACGGTAATGACAGTAGTATTAGCGGTAGGGGTGTTACATAGACAGTGAGATTTGAGAGGTAATTATAAAGCGTTTAGCAGCTAGTTTGCGTTGTAGGTAATTTGAGTTCAGAACTCAAATTACGTGTGAGTTATGTCAAGATAGTGTTCTTGACTTGAGGGTTTGTATTCGTATTGAATACGTGATTGTGTAATTATTTGTTATAAGTGATTATAATAAAGGTTCTATCTTTATGCTATCCTGGTCTTCCCTTCTTTCTCCCGTTCGTCCTCAGTTGGTGAACTCAGATCATCGATACCTTCTGAGTTGCAGACTAAACACGACATCTAGGAATTTACAATTGGTATCAGAGCAAGGTAACTCTAAACGTAGAAGAAACTTCTTCAGGGTGGATCGTGATGAATTCCTACTATGTTAAACCCCCAAATTTCAAAGTTCAACTACACCGTTGGTGTGAGTAGATGGAAGACCAGTTGATCTCCATCGACTTACAATTGTGAGATGTTGTAAACTGAAGGAGATCTTAGCCTAAGATTTGAAGAAAATGGAGTTTCAAAAGAAAGAAAATTAAGGTCTAGCTGGAATGAGAATGATAACAAGATGAGAGGAAAACAGACATGCTGAAGAGTCATTATGTCATCGCTGTCAGACTCAGACCAACAGAAAGTACTGGGATTGCGCACTGCCAAGGGAGGTATGGGATTTTCTTAAGATAGCATATGCTAGAACTGATTCTGTTAAAAAGACAAAAAGGTAAACAACTCAAAAGACAGTCGACAATGGAATATGATGGAAGAGAGACACTTCACAAACTAGAAAGATTCGACAAGATACTCGTGAGTTCAAGACTGTTGGAAAAGTTCTCTCAAACGATGTTGTAAATGAGAGATTTCTTGTAGTTTGTGTAAAGAGAGGCTAAACTCGCTACTCTCTGGGAATCTACAAAGGATTTGTCACAATTATCTTTGAAGACTGAGTTCCAAACCTCATGGTTATGAAAGGAAAGATGAAGGGAGAAATAGCTACTTCGTCAGCACCGATCAATGATTTATCCCTGAAAAGCAGTGACACAGTAACAAAGTGATGAGGATGACGAATTTGATATAGATGAGAGGAATACTCAATGGTAAATCGCATCTGGAGGCTAATGAGTAGACAACAAAAATCAAACCAACAGTGTAAGTTAAAGAAGGGACAAAATACATGTTTAAGTGTAACAAGCCTGGTCACGTTGTCAAGGATTGTCCTTTCCACCAGAAGGACAAATTATCAGAAGAAGATTAAGAAACACACAAATACAGCTACAGCTGCTGAGGACAAGATTTCTTAGATACAGACTCAGAATCGGGGAGTACACTCAGATGTGTTTGATGGTAGTTGCTCACGAAGATGATGACATCAATACTGAGTATAACATAAAAGAGAAGGAAATCTGGAAGGATACTCTTGAAAAAGAAGAGATATTTATTAAGTTAACCTCTGCACTCTCTGAGATAAAATTCTTGAAGAATCAGTATGATACTGAGATTAAAACTCAGGGCTAAGGTGGAAAATTTACGTCAATCTACTCGCTGAAAGCAAAAAACTGTGTCATTGAGAGTCTAGATAAGCCAAGGACTAACTTTGTACGTCCTTTGGAAACTAGAATTCTCACTCTTCCTTGTTGGGAAATGGAAGAGATAAATTCTCTTTTGGATAGCAACAAATCATTAAAAAGAGAATGCGAAACACTTTCAGACATGGTAGCCAAGGCAAATCGAAAGTTAGAACTTCAGACTCCTATAATCCAAACTTGATATACCGGGAAGGTGAATTTGAAGCAAATGATGCGGATAATAACTCAGACAATTGCGGCTTAGGATATAGTCTGAAACACACTTTCAGTCTACGACTGAGAAGTCACTGACTGGGAACTGTGAGACATCAGCCAAGATACACTAATGTCGATATTACCATCAACTAGGACACAAGATCAAATGGTGTCCCAAATTGTGAGAGAAAACCAATTGTGTGAAGTATAATCGAGGCGGAGCTCATACAAAACCAAGATTACATACTAAAAGGTGGCTTCTATCAACCATTCCAAGTCTGAGTCTACAACTAAGTTCAAATGAGTCTGGGTACCAAAGTTGATCAGCCTAGAAGACTCGCCAAGAAGAAGAATCTCACCTTCTTTAGAATATTTATCTCCTTCACAAATGATCAGACCATGATGCACTTCCATAAGCACTCTCAGAATATGCCTCACCATTTCGTTACATACGGAGGAGGACTTCCTTTTTGATTTGGCAAAAAGGGAGAAAGTGGTCTTGAACATAGACATCGATCAGGGAACATTAATCAGTTCAAGACTGACAGAGTTACCAATAGGTCTTGCACGTATACACTGATTCAGGGGGAAACATTCATCGTTCAAGACTTACAGAGTTTGCCGCATCAAAAAGGGGGAAACTGTTGATGCTATTTTGATCGGCAAACTCAGTTCAATACTGAAGCCTGTTTTAAGACTAGCCTAAAGCGAAGTCCGTCAGTCTTGAACTGACAAGCAGAGAATAAGTAAAATATCCAACAAGATTTATCTAGCTGTTAAAGATAAAATCTTATATGATAGATTCTCGCATGGTTTCTGTATCTAATAAAGGGAAGAAAGTCTAGGTTAAAGGAGAGCTGGGAAAAGGAGAAAAAAACACGAACGAGTGTAACTATGAGAGTTTGGGAAAATTCATTGTAAGTGCGTACAGAGAAAACATAGACAGTGAGATCTGAGAGGTAATTCATAAAGAGTTTAGCCGCTAGTCGTGCTGTAGGTAATTTGAGTTTAGAACTCAAATTACGTGTGAGTTATGTCAAGATAGTGTTCTTGACGTGAGGTTTGTATTCGTATGATTACGTGATTGGCTAATTATTTGGTATACATGATTATAATAAAGGTTCTATCGTTATGCTTTTCTGGTCTTCCCTTCTTTCTCCCGTTCGTCCTCAGTTGTGAACTCAGATCATCGATACATTATGAGTTGCGACTCAGGACTGACATCTAGGAATTTACAATGCATGTTGATGAAGAAGCACTCTCAGATTTAGAGAGTATAGAAAATTTATGTAAACATTTCAGATTCATTTAGTTGATAACATGGTATTACACACAACACGGAAAAAGGTTCATATTTTTGTTGCATAGGATACACTTTTAAAGAATAAAAGATTCACAGTATGAATATTCAGTTATAAAGAATGCTTTTCTCAAATTTTTTATAGTTGATTCAGTTTTGTTTGTTAAAAAACGAGAGGTGGTAATAATGTTGATCAATAAAGTATATGTTTTCTAGTACGAATTTATGATTGATTCACTTAAGATGATTTAACGACTCATTCTGTTAACCAACTGATTCATTTGATGAAAACAAAAAACTTCACCTTGAAAAGAACACGATTTACATTTAGAAAAACAAGATCAAATTCATATAAAGTGTAGTACTAACGCCAAAAAGATAACCCTACCCACACCCCCCTAAAAAACCCCCAAAACCACCCTAGGAATGCTAAAAACGTCGAAGATGTTTTTAAGGTTTGTAGAACAGGGTTTAGGTTCACTTTTAAGAAAACACAGAGGATTCACTTTTTTTTATGTGAAATGTTTGCTTTCTTAAACATAGAAGAACTTTTTTAAAACGAATGATTCTCTTTCAATAAATGAAAGGTTCAAATGTTATTGCATGAGTTTATGGTGGGATTAACTTTGATTCACTTTCATAAACCATTGATTCACTTTTACTAAAACTTTGATTCACTATTCAAACCTCTAATTCACTTTTCTTAAACCATTGATTTCACTTAAAGATTTTGTATTTACCATATTGACTTTAACCATTTGGTTCACTTTTGGCAAGGTCTGATTCACTATATATTATCTTCTGATACACATTCTTAAAGCTTCATTTGGCAGCAGTTAAACAAACATTCTTCATAATATTCATTTGTTTAAACCTCTGAAGTACTTTTATAAAACCGCTGATTCACTTTATGACACCAAAAAGTTCATTCTAAATAAATCCAAAAATTCACTTTCAGAACAACATGTTACACTTAGTAAAACTAGCATATACATATCTCAATAGATTTATTTTAAGTTTGTTACACAATAAAGATATAATCTAGAAACAAAGGTTCACTTTTGTCATACATGATTCATTTTCAGACCAAGTGATTCATTTCAAATTCTAAAGATCAATATAATTTGTTGCAATAACAGATCAAGAACAAGTGTACAGTTACATAATAGATTACAAAAACGTAACCAGTCAAAATTCAATTTCAAGAATGGTTTCATTTTCAGAACCACTGATACACAACAAAAAACAAGCAGATTCATGAAGTTATAAAACAGGATCTACTTTTTCATACACTTCCGAAATTGTTCATAACAGATTGATACAATTCTAATCTTCAAGTTCTAACCTCCAAAAGTTTGATAACAGAATCCAAGCTCTTTCAATATCAGATTCAAAGGTTGTAAAACATTACATAGCAGTTTGATAAGGTTCTAACGTTACAATTTCTACACGTCTAAAAAAAGATCTACTTTTCATAATAGATTCTAAAAAAACATTCTTCCTCTTGTTTTTTATGAAGAGGAATCTAGACATCATACCATCCTCAGCCAATCCAAAGGCTCTTTCTACAAAAGAGAACAAAACAAATGATTAGAAACAAGGAAGAAAATTAAACACATAGAACATAAAAAAAAAGATAAAAAACAGAGAATAAAGGGTTGAATGCTCACGGAATTTTTGAGCATGTTGGAACTAGAACTCCTCTAGTAGAAACATTACCTAGATACGTCTCCATGTGTCTGAGCATGTATATACCTGAGCAGTTCTGAAATCGCAAAATCCTCTAGGACATCGACAAGAGATGAAATGGTCAATTCATCCAACAATAAATATCGCTGATTAAATAATAACTCCAACGCGATGAAAAAAGCAGAAATATGAAACAATAAAAACAGGAGTTAGCAAACAGTAAAAGACAAAAAAAATGTTAGAAAATCAAGAGTTAATAAACTTACCATAGAATCTAAAAAATCCTATATCTTTCTTTAATGGGGTCTTTGAATTGTTGTTATCAATTATATCGATGCTCGAAGTGGTGAAATTGAATAAACAAGAAAATAATCCCATGAACACAATATGGTATGAAAAATAGTTTATTGCAGACAGTTTTTACAAGTCTATATAACATCAATGTTATGAAGTTCTATGGACATTTATCAACGCATGATCCACCGGAAAATTGTGCACCAGGAACCCCAACAG
>JAIOTZ010001824.1:0-28033 GCA_023374045.1 Limonium bicolor
GCATTGGCCTTACTATGTATAGACTGGGTATTTGTTCCAGCTATCATGTTTTATTCCTCGGGATTCTTGAGACATATGTGATGTCTTTACTTACTAGTCAGTGCGCTCCACGCTTCGTGACTCATAAACACTTTTTGGAAATGGATTCACTAATTCTTTTAGTCTCGTTAACTTAACTGGGTTCCTTTACTTCAACCATTCTTGGTAATTCGTTGCTCTTGTTTAACTTTTACTGCTGACCGTAGTATGGAGTCGACTACTTCCTGTGTTCCTGACTCCACTTGTATACATATGTGGGGTACCCTACTGATACATTGCTACTTACCCGACTAACCTATAAGTAGGTCTGTCAGGCCCGCATGCTCCTATCGGAGTGCGGCCGTCCCACATTTCATTTTCGTATACTCGTAGTGTCCGTCACACGCCTATGTGAAGTATTCTGTTGTCAACTCCTCTTATATCGTCCGATGATAATGCACCCTTGGTGCTTCCTGACTATATATTAAGGGAAATTTGTCCACTGTCTGTATCGAGTATGAACTGGATCCCTTCCCTCTGATTAATACCCTCGGGTTGTAGGATTGTTCTAAAGTTGCTCGAAAGCAAGTGGGTACAACTTACCTACTGTGTGGCGCTGAGGCCGGTGTGTAGGTCTTATGGTTTGGTTTTTAAAGAAATTATGAAGTTTGAGAAAATCTGGGGTTAAAGAAGGTTTGAGATGAATATGAGTTGGAAGAAATTTGGGTGTGAAAACGGTTTGAAATAAATCTGGGCTTAGAAGAAAAACTAGGTTTATAAGAAAATTCTTCCCGGTATTTAAAATGTCTTCACGCTTTGACCAAGTCTAGCTTCTCACTGACTGATATATCCCCACATACAATGGTTAGGCCACTAAGCCCTTCCGGGTTTCACTATCCAACTTCTTGGATTCATGATTCTATAATTACTTCATTCACCAATGCGGTACTCCACTAAGTACTTCGTAGTTATTAAAAATTTTCCCGAATAGCCCCGTTTAGCAGCACTTGCCATGGCAAGTGCACCATGCAGGCTGGCTATTGGTTCAACATGTACTAGTTGCGGTACTACTCCTATCATTACAGTATTCGGTAGCCTTGCTGGCTCTTACCTTGACCTTACAGTCTTGATAATAGAACATTCGAGCGACTCTCAGTGGTCTTGACATGGTAGTCGTTATCTAGGGTGACTCTTTATCCACTTAACTTGGTGTTCTTCCTTAATGTTCGTCCCCACGCATTTGCCGTGGTTACCGAGACTTGATTTATTTAGGTACTACTTTGTAGTCCTATTGACGTATATTTCATAAATACTCCCATAGTGGTCTAAACTATGATAATCGGGTATTACAGCCTCCTTGGCGCTGTAGGTTTGGAATCATCCAACCTTGACTAGTTCCTTAGTCGGTTACTATACCTTTGTCGGTATTATTAACATTGTGGTCCCGTAGACATGCGTCTCGGGTTTGTTGCTCCTCCATTGCCCACTTTTGTGCACAGTTAGTGCTTTCATTCTTGTTGGCTGGGTTTCCTCGACTGCTAGGCATGTCGACCCAGGTCGCCGGAAATTTCATTCTCTTGTAAATAGGACTCTTCATTCTCCGCTATCAAGTGCGGTTAATGTTGTTTAAAACGGGAACCATCTCCGGGATTTCCAGTTTCTTGAAATCTACCGTATGACTGGTTCTTACTGAAACAATTCATAACAGGCAGATCGGGTTGTTCCGAGTATGAAAGGACTTTCCATCTCTCTGGCATTCTTTCCCGAGTTGTAAAACGGGGGTTGTGGAGGGCGGAAGGAGGCTGTAGGTATCCAGTGCACACTGGTAATTCCTAACTAGCGTACTTCTCACGCACTCAACCCTTAACCCAAAGTCTTAAACTCCTAACTCGGTACTTCCTAAGCTCGGTATTTCCAGTCATCAGAGTGATACTTTGCTCTGATACCACTTTTTGTAACACCCCAACTACAATATGATACTTAACAAAGGGTTGCATCAGAATTAAAACCCAAAACATAACTTAATCCTTGGGTGCTACACGCCGTTAGCCACCCACGTGGCTAACAAGGCTAATACGTACACATTGTACCGGTCTGATGGACAAGATTACCGAGCGCTAAACTTTACATTACAACCCGTTTCAAAACTGAAAACAAATACACTTATAATCCAACTGCACCGAGTCTATTACATTTCATTACCGATATCACACTTCGGCCTTACATTACTTACGAACATATAAACAACTACATAAACAAACTAAACAACTACCCATGTATAAATAGCTACCCCGTCCTACTCTCGAACGGCTGCCAGCTCCATTGTACCTGAAAAGTAATGGGGGCCCCCAAAGGGGGTCAGCACCTTTGCTGGCATGGTAATCGTGCAGCCCGCATACTACCGGGCCACGCACAACTATTTGTCGTCTGAGCATGTGGTTAATTATATTTAAAACATGCTTGAAAAACTATACACACTTATCATGCTTATAAATCACACATATCCCATCAATAGGATACAACCAAAATAGTCAACACATCATCACTTGTTAGATTAAATTTTTGTGTTTCTTGACCCCTTGAGGGTTTCTACCTTAACGGAACTAAATACTTATTAGACGACACTTACCCATTTAATTGGGTTACAAGTAATTACTCCTTATATTAAAATTGGGTTGATTTCGGTTATCAACTTTCACAACATCACCACACACATCCCGTAACAACATGTACACAACACATCACCGTTCTTCTTAGAGAACGTACACTTTACTTAAGGTGTGTCGGATATACTTAGTTCCGAACGCACCGTACACATTAACTTTACTGAGATGTGTCGGTCTCAATATAGTACCGAACACACCGTACTTATCAACTTTTACTGAGATGTGTCGGTCTCGATATAGTACCGAACACACCGTACACATATCCCCCTAGCCCCAAACAATAATCAAGGTAGGTAAGCTTTGGTTAAGCTTGCGGGTGATTGTAATCCAAGAAGGAAAAATAACCATAACATAACAGAGAGGGAGTTGATTCAGCTATAGATACCAACTCCCAAACACACGTGCACGACCGGGACACCCCGGATTCCTCACCCCCCATAATATATACATATTAGTTAGAAGTTCCTTTATGGAACGTATCACATCATGACACCATATGGTGTTATAAACTTAGTCAAAACAACAAGGGAGGTAACTTACCATCCGACATACATGAACAACAACAATCGTTAGAAAACGGCATACTACAAAGGGAAACACACATCACACACAACCACATTATACAATTAACACATCGATAGCCGTAGTTAGAATGTTCCCGTAGGTTGGGACGTTAAGTCCGAACACCGATCTCTTATGTGATCCCAGAGTCGGTTAGCTTCGGTTTAACACATATTAGAGGTAAAACGGTGTCGGAACTAAATACACCACATAAATGAATTACTATAAACTCATTACATGATTTATCTTACAAGGTGGCAAAACATACAGAAAAACAAGTTGGCATACAAGCCGGTGTAACCCGGTAGGACACAGGTTGCAAGAAAACCATACCTTCCACCATGGGTTACTCTACCGTGTTCCCAAGGATTTACTCCAACGCATCATCTCACGCTCCCCGGATAGTGTTTGAACAACTGGTAGTATTTCAAATATTTTCATTAACATCATGATCATACGGTGTAAGATAATATTACTCCTGTACTTACCCCGTTGTCCCGTTATTTTTAACTTACTTATTTGATCTAAAGTTCACAACTTACACATTCACTCTCACACTTGTTTATACTTCCAATGGCCTTTAAAAGTCACCAAACAAGGCCAAATCATCATTTAAAACCATTACCATTCACTTCCCCATCATTATAACACTTAAAAACTCTTTCTGGCAACTTTTTATGATGGTCCGGGTTTGTGTCCGGGGTTACAAACCCGGACCAACTCGTCGCAATACATTCTGCCTATTTTTCACCTGGTCCGGGTTTGTGTTGTAACACCCCTACTAATCCTGCTCCTAAAACAATATAATCGCAGCGGTAAATAACAGACTGTCGTTCTAATGGTGTCACTGTTATCACTCGCCCATACGGGTGATAACAAATTACCTGATAATCAACATGCGAAACGTATTCCCGCAGTGACCACAAGAGATAGATAGCAGTACTTAAACAATTTAAAGCAAATCCAACAACAACCAATTATTACAGACCGTACTCGTGAGCATCTAATCCAAATTACACCTCGGTTACACAACCCAAGTCCAAACCAACAATAGTATCAAACCGTACCAAGTTTAAACCAACTGTAATCTCAAAATAGTCACGCCTCGCGTCGACCCACCAGCTAGTCACCTGCATAAAAATGGTTTGTGGTATGAAATCAGCCCCTGCTGAGTATGTCATCACATGGCCCGTCATGCCCCCTCAAACCCCTCAATTATTTGGTCGAGAGCATGAGATTCGTTACATGCAATACCGTTTTAATATTTAAACTGTAAAATAAATAACAGTAATATCCATACAATAACACAACCATCAACACATATAATATACCACAGGTATAACCAATGAACAACAAGCGAAACAACGAGATTAACAAAACAAGTATTAATTCTCGTCCATGGTGTAGAAACCAATATTGTTCGCCACTGTACAAGTCTCAATTGTATTAATTGTTCAGTTATACCTAGTGACAATGTCTCGTTAAAAACGACATGTCTCTAATTACCCATAAATTATGGTGGGTCACCCACAGTAGCCACTCCAATGGTAGAGTCTCCGACCAACGAGTCATTCTAGCTCACGGGAAATTTTCTTGATACTTACGGACCCGTACGCGGACATCCTGGTATCGTTTTTGTGATCACAACGCGCACCAAGAGCCACATCCTCTTGGCTTTACTATCTTTCCATTATTTAATTATACCATCGCATCCCATTACCATTTTTTCTAACACAGCAGACTAAGGTCATTAGTCCAATCCGGAGTCTGTAAACTCGGGATCCAGTGTTAGATACGAGAGCGGCGTATAGAAAGGCCAATGCTCCGTATAAAAGTCTCGGACAATATGTGTATCTTATTATCCTAGTGCTACAACGTTTTTCTGACGATCCTTATATTTCATATAAGATAGCACCATAGCCGCTAGTTCGTTTTATATATAGGTTCATATATACGAACCAATTGTTAACTCAACAACAGTAAATAATAAGCAGCTATAAATATACAGTTCATGCATATTAATTAACACATTCAGACAAACAATCTTATCACATATCGCACAGAAGTCTGAACTGAGGAAGCCCTCAGAGACAATCAGAGACACATAACAACATACCGTTTACCCTGATTGTATTACAGTGGAGTATGAATCAGCAAGATCCTATGCTCCGTGCGTCGCCTCTAACAGTCTAAACAATACATAATGCTACTGATTAGCATCCCGTATAATAATACAACTCTACGGTACCCTGTACCGTCACTAATACCTCCCGGTTAACCCCCCGTTATTAACTGTCAACGTTTGTCGGGTTTTCGGCTTAACTCGAGATTTGGAAAAGTGTTTTATTACATGCGTAGTCTTGTCTCGTACATTTTTACACATTTTTTTTTGTGTTGAACTTTGTTATCGCATGTACATTGGTACATCCTATAGCTTGTGATTGCATGTATGATTCTGTCATGTATTATACATCTCACCATAGTATCTCTTTTTTTCTAAGGTTTGTTTTTTTTTTTTTTCTTTTCCAAGTTCAATATGGTGTAATCCATATGTAAACAATACTTTCAATTATATCAATCCTTATTATCACATGTATACTCTTAACATTAGAATTCCGTATCCCATGTTTGTAATTCTTTTTCCCTTTAGCTTATATCATTTTAATTATGAAAGTACATGGTTATTAAACCATATTATATTTTCCACCATAACATATATTTATTATATATGCATTATAGGACTATTTATTATATGGTAAGTCATTATAACATATATTCATGCTTTTCAATGAATTCCTCTTTTATTATAAATGTCATAACTCTTATAACATTAAAACCATATTATAAATTTTATTCAAAAATATTAATATTTCCGAACAGCACCTATGTTCTTAAATATTTACAAAACACCACATAATTAATATAATGTTACATTATAGTTATATAACATATATTTTGACATTTATGTCATTAAAACAATTATAACATATAGTTGTATATTGTTTTAAAATACCAAACAGCCCTTATATTTTCGGCTTTCATCATATACCACTAAACTTCTATAATCACAAATCAACCCCAAATCATATTTCATTTTTACACTTATATTATATACCTTATACTATAATCCTTAAACCTTAATATAATTATAACCTATGGTTATGTTTTTTTAAATAACCGAACAGACCCCCTAGGTCTATTCTAATTACTTTTCCACCACTTAACTTTCTATATTCACCAAATTCCCCTCTTTATAACATATAGTTTTCTAATATCATCAAAACCATATTATACATATATCTTGATAAAACCTTATATATAACTCCAAAAATTACCAAACTATACCAATAGGTTTCAAACATCATTACTAACCTTATACTTTCTCTAAATCTCGTTTTTACCACATATGTACCCAATTGTAACAATATTATGAAATATCTTATATTATACTTATATAATTCATATAAACTCCAAATTTAACCAAATCAACTTCTAAAAATTCCTAATAACCTAAGGTTTGTACTAAACTCCATTTAGTACCCCAAGTTTTCGGAAATCACAATATAACCCCATCTCTTATAAATCTTTTACAATTTAATACTTATCTTAATATAAGGTAGTATTTTAATTTCTAAAATTCTCCAAACTTGGTCAAAGTCTCCTATATAGTCAACTTGACTTCTAATACCCAATTGGAACCAAACTTTTCGGTAATTACAAAACTTCACCCATACTTTTCTATTTTTACAATTTTGACACAAAACTTTATAAAATGTTATAATTTTTATTAAATTCATTTAAAAACCCTAAATTCCTCTAAATTAAGCCCACGGCCTAATATATTTCCAGTAATTACGGTTTGGCCCCAAATTTAATTATAAAGCATAAATCTAACTAAATAAGCTAGCCTTATTACAACCTTGAACTTGCAAAATAAATTACACTTTAAATGTCTCAAAATATAGTATAACTCACGACCTCACTTTGGTTTAAATATTTTTCCACATAATGTCATAATTTGACCATTATGTTAATTAAATCTCTTAAATGACTAGCTTAATTTATCTTAGTCATTTTTTCCATTTTTAGGTTAATATAACCCATATTTATAACTCCACTCTCGGCAATATTAATATATAAGCTTAGAAATTATAAAATCATAAGTTTTAAGGTGTTTATACCTTGATTTCTCCTTGTATGAATTCGGCCACTTGAAGGGAAATTCACCACATCATTTAGACATGTTTAATACACCAAATAAGATATGGTTATACTCCAAGCTTGAGCTTAACCATAAGGAACAATCAATGTAAGATTTAAGGCAAAAATCACCTTAAAAATGCAAGGGAACTTCAAGAGGATTTCGGCCTGATTTAAACACACACAAGGTGTTAGATCCACCATATAGGCATAAGAAATAGCTAGACAACAACAAGCTGCCTTGGTATTAGGTTTTACCTTGGAAAAATGCCTTAAAAGAGGGTATTTCCTTTGGATCTCGGCCACCCTTGCTTTAAATGGCTAACCAACTGATTGAACATGTAAATATGAAGATTATGAGTGTATAAACTCATAAAAATCAGAGGAAGAAAATCGGATGGAGAGTAGAGAAGCTTAAGGTATGTTTTTACCTTAAAATGCAAATTTGGGAAACCTTGGTCTCTTAACTTGCTTCAGCCGAAATTGGTTGATGTTCTAACCTTAAAACACTGAGAATAAGCCATAGGAAGTGATTAGCCACGAGATCTAAGTGTTGGTGATGAAGAGATGAAGAAAAAGAGCCAAAATAAGCCTTAAACCATTACCTTAGGAGCTTAGAAGTTGGATCTACCTTCCATGCTCAAGAACTTCGGTTGAGAGGGTCTGGAAGGCTGCTTCATCGACTGGAATGAAGCTAGGAGAAATAGAATGATTGAAGAAGGCTTAATTAATTGCAAAAGACAACTTTGATTAGTTTATTGTTTTGTTAATGAGAGATGACTCATCAAGGGATAAGAATGGGGCTGGAACCGATAATTGGAGGGGAAAGCTGGCCTCACACGTTTTTGGAGGCTGGTGGAGTCAAATAATGGAGCCAAGGTGTATTAACTAATCAAAAGGTAAAAGGTAATCCCTTAATTTAGGGAATTATGTTGGAGTCTTGTCCTTGGTATAAGCAAGTGGCGAATTCAAGCCTCTCTTGCTTGTGGCTTCCGATTCCATGTGGTCCAAGGGGTCAACTTTGACCTCTTGACCATTCTTAGTCAATGTTGACTCAAACGGGCCCCACTTTAGGGTTTTATTAATATTTTAATATTAAATTTGTAAAAATCTGTAAAATTTGGAATTAAATTCCTAATATGATATAATGTGATATAATATCATATTTAAAGGTAATTATAACCTTTATGCCCATTAAAAACCAATTTAGAAGACAATTTCACAAAAACGTGCTTTAAGGTGTTTTAGCGCACATTTTGTGTTGCCAGGTGCTTCTGAGCTTAGTTCTCTTTGAGAATAGTTTTGTTGTGTTCCTTACTTCATTATAATACTTAGGAATCCACTTTGGATCCTATTTGAGGTCATACAATCATTATGGTGCTTTAAAGCACATTTTTGGCTTTACCGATCTTAAGGCGTGTTTTGCCTTGTTGAGATCTTTTAGATTGTTCCCCAATAATATTTAGATGTTTATTAATCATTTATATCATTAATAGATCATTTATTTAATTTTTAAAGGTTAGGGGTATTTCATATGTACCGGGATACAAACCTGGACCACATACAGAAATGAGTTACGGGTGTGTTTTGGGGTGGTCCGGGTTTAGGTACTGATTTGCAAACCCGGACCACTCCAGTTTTATTCAAAATGTTGTTTTTCAGCCACTTTTCAACCCCTAATTCACCTTCAATCATTCCCTAAACTTTCCACATGATTTCTACATGTTTAAACACCTTTAAAACGTGGTCTAAACCTCTCTAAATCATTGGTCAACTCACCATTCAATTCTTGTCCATTTCTACAAGTTTTCCATTCTCTCTGTTACACTTAAGCACAACAGTGCATTTAAAACTTCTTCAGATGTTTCATGAACTTCCTCCAACCTTACCAAATCATTCCTAGACAATTGCATTATCTAAACCCAAGTTCACTCCTTGTTTCACAAGTTATAAACACTGACCCATTCCTAAAATTTCTAAGATTCCCACATGCCATTTGCTACAGATTTTTTTACATCTTCCAAATCCATTCTCCACCTACCACTACAAGGTTATTAATATACTCTACTCAACACTATAAACACCTAGGTTCTCCCATTCACCAAGCCATCATCAAAACACTCATTTTTTACCAAAATTTCGCCATAACCTCCCCATAAACCTAACATATCCCAAACCATCAACTCTCTCCAATTTCATTCCTAATCTAGCCACACCCTTATAGGGTCCTACCAGCACACAATACCAAATCAAAATTCACAAAACCTCTTCCGACAACAATATAACTCAAGAATCTTACTAAACTACAATATAACCACAATAGCTCAAAAGCTTGGCACTTAAGCCCTTAATTCAAATAACAATTCACAAGTTCTCTCAAAATCAACTATACACATTATTTTCCATATTTTGGGTTCATTTTTCAATTTTACCCATCCCGAATTCTTAAACAATCAAAATAGTTATTAAGGTAGTTTCTTACCTTAAACTCAAGTCCTCCTTTTCTTTTCCAATCTCCTCCTTCTCTCTCTTGATCAAAATCGGCCATATGGGAATGGAGTTGCCAAACTCCATCCCAACATTCAAGAAACACAAAAATGGATTCAATTAACCATTTAAACCCTTAGGAAATTCTAATCCAAGGAAAGGGGCTTAAAGCACAAGGTTAGGGTTTTACCTTTGAGATTTTTAGGAGGGGTTTTCACCCATGAATCAAAAGGAGAGTTCCACCACCATTGGAGTGTTGAACCAATGCTCCAAAACAAGAAGAAAATGAATTATCAAAGAGGGGCAAAATCGGTCAAGATATGAGGGTGAAGAAAAATGAGTTTTTCTTGAATATTTTTACCTTAAGAGAGAGAGGAGACTCCAAGCTACACATTGATGCCATTTTCTCTTCAAATGGGAAAACCCCATGGAGATGAACTTCAAGTTTTTGGGATTTTGAAAAGAGGGAAATGTAGAGCTTGATGAGAGGATCACAAATATGTAATTATTTTTGTGATTGGAGCTTTAATGGAGCTAGAGCATGAGCTAGAAGGTCAAGTAGCCATGGGAGGTTGGAGAATCGGCTGGATGAAGAAGAAGAAATTGCCAGAGAGGGGAGGAAGAAAGGAGAGCAGTACGTGAGGGAAAAGAAAAGTGAGGAGAGAGAGAGAGAAAGTTACTTTTTGTAACTTTTTTCCTTTTTCTTTTCTTTCTCCCTTTTTTTACTAGCTAGGCGAGTGTGAGTGAGCTGGTTTTTAATTTTAAAAACCGGTCCCACTTATACATATGAGCTGGAGCATTTTTTTTTGTCTTTTACAGAAAACGCTCGTTAGTTTACCCGGTTTTAGCACTATTCACTAACCGGCCCGTTTTCCAGAATTTTCTCATTTCTTTAATTTTAATGGTTCTTAAGCTCCCATTAATGTTTAATTATAGTTATATAATCAACTATAATTTTTACGGGGTCGTTTGACTATTTAAAGTCACGTTTTCGGGTTTTCTCGAAAAACGCGCTTTAAAACTCCGTTACGTTTTAACGCATTATCTAGATCCGTTTTCTTCAGAAATTTTCCCCATATGCTCTTAGTGTGTAATTAGGGTAAAAATATATTTATAACCCATTTAAGGTTATATACCTCTTGAGATAATTAAATACGCGTTTTCACGTTTAGTAACTTTTACGCATTTTCTTTTCTTTTTAGTTTTTATTTCTTCGCCAATGATCTTAAGGACTTAATTAGCCTTAGAAATCATAATTAATTAACATATTAAGGTTTGGGGTATTTCAATCTACCCCCCTTAAAAGACTTTGTCCTCAAAGTTCACAACTTCCCATGCATCCTTTAATTAGAATACCGGGTTTACTTGCAAGATACAACTTCCATACTAAAACGCACTTTTACATAAAAACCTCGGAATTAACGGTCCGCGTAACATATCCACATCCATACATGACATACTTACATAATAACCTCGGACTCAACGGTCCGGGTAACATAACAACATTTGTACTTACATAACAACCCTCAGACTCTCAGGTCTGGGTCACATAATAACATTCAGACTCATAGGTCTGAATAATATTTATTACACATATCACACAACATGTCTTGGCATGTATAGCAATCGAAAATACCTTTTTCATCTCTTCATGGGCCCAGTCCTAAGACTACAGGACGTTACAGTCCTCAAGTCCCATGTCGAGTACTATACACTGTGATCCCGTAGAACCCGGTCGTGATGGACACCTTCTAGTCCCCGTTCCTTTGGGAGATCAAAACAATCACATACATTTTTAAATATACTTCTCATGTCACAGGTCCGAAGACAAAGGCTCATACGTCCTCAGTTCGTGAGCAAGTAATACGAAAATATTCCTTATGGGGTTAAGTAGAACAAATCCTTTATTGGAAGGATACTAATTGAAAATCCTCAATAAGGTCAAGTAAAAGAAATCCTTCCTTTGAAAATACCATTTAAGAATTTTGGGAATAGTTATTGAAGTCTTGAAAGTACCAATTGAAAGTTTGAAAACACCAATTAAAATTCTTTTTGAGAACGCATACAACTCCAAGTCCAATTTGTGCTAACTGCATCTTGTTCTTAACGTGATTATTTACGACCACTTATAGGGAGCTTCCAGAGTCATCCAACCCTAATGTGATTAGCATCAGTGTTGAAATATCCTTCCACCCAATTGTGTTCGGCTTCCCCTAATCGCATGCAAATCAAGTTCCACCTCCCACGTCAACTTCAAACAACAACTAATTCAAGCATTTACCATTTTCTATCTTCCATCCTCCTAGTCATTATCATTACATCTCCAAGGGATGGAACTGTCCATCAATTATCTCCATTCACTTTTAATCAAGTTACCTAGGGAATTTAATTCTCGCTAGGTTCTATGTCAGTGTCATACCTCTTCATAAATCACAATACTGTATATATATACTTTTATCAAAATACAATACACGGTTTTACATTTAGTATTATATGAACATACATTCGGGGTTTTAGTTCCCGGAAGTTTCTCTACTCCCTTACACTTGTACTCTCACACAACAGTTAACAAAGTAGACACACTTATCACAATGGTATTCGCATCTTCTGTGCGCAATTACCACAATTAAACCATGAATGAATGCGTATGTTCATATTACATACACGCCAATAATCAAAACAAATTATTTTGTGCTATCACACCATAGTTCACGTACACTTGTACGTCAAAACACACTAAGCGGTTTTAGGCTCTACCCCCCTTAAAAGGGATTACGCCCACGTAATCAATCACTGAACATTGGTTTAAAATGTTCTGCCATCGTGAAGTGTTTTAACTTCCACGAGGTCTGTTATACAATGCGTTCTGGTTAGAGGATCTTAACCATATTGGCGGTTTAGTCCCCAACCAAGAATTCTCATTGGAGTTTATTTAACCATAACCGGTTTCGGTTCTGGCCTGTGAGGCTTCTAGGCGTTAATAATTAGCCTTTTGCTCGTATCCACTATGCATATTCGGTATCTAAAGCTGGGTTCACTGGCCTCTGCTGCGCGACTCTAACACTTTGGAGGTTAGTTACCCCATTCATTTTCGTAATGAATTGTACATCTCCCATTTATCACCTTTATCTTGTGAAGAATGGTTTCTCAACCGACGCATGGTATCTCTTACCATGTGTGAATTCGGTGAGTCATTAACTTTCTATCCACTTCCGATAATCTACTGCATATACCGCTGTGTATGTTTGTGATTATTCACTTGGTTTCATCCGACTTACTATCGGTTAAGGTTGAGCTACTACCTAATATGTAGTGCTCCCTCGGTTATTTCCAACACTTGAGGTAAATTACATACCGGTATTTGGTATTCTGTGTTACTGCAGTCCTTATTGCTAATCATGCCTCCACATTTGGTTTTGTACAAGTATTCTTTCATTGGTACGACCTTACATTTCCTATGCCTCGGTGCTTATAGCATTATAAGCCTCTTTCCACTTCTACCACAATTATCATTTCCCCAAATTCCTAGCTATCCCACTCGATCATTACTGCTCGTGTGCAATACCAAAACACTCAGTCATACAGAGTGCAGAGGCGTAAACCCTTGGCAGTAAGTCTCTTATGCGATTGCAATAGGAATGAACATTGTTTCCTTGTGTCCGGTCTGTCTACCATCTTTATTCATCAACTCCATGTTATTGTGTGATTTATTCACATGTATTGGTCGCTTGCCGCACCATGTTCTTACTTCTTGTACAACACAAAATTACATGGCATCCACTATCATATCAGCTTTCGCACATATACTTTCATCATTTGTATTATAGTTCTTCATTCATTTGGATGACTACTGATACGCTATTGAGGGTTTCTACCTTAACGGAACTAAATACTTATTAGACGACACTTACCCATTTAACTGGGTTACAAGTAATTACTTCTTATATTAAAATTGGGTTGATTTCGGTTATCAACTTTCACAACATCACCACACACATCTCGTAACAACATGTACACAACACATCACCGTTCTTCTTAGAGAACGTACACTTTACTTAAGTGTGTCGGATATACTTAGTTCCGAACGCACCATACACATTAACTTTACTGAGATGTGTCAGTCTCAATATAGTACCGAACACACCGTACTTATCAACTTTTACTGAGATGTGTCGGTCTCAATATAGTACCAACACCCGTACACATATCCCCCTAGCATCGAACAATAATCAAGGTAGGTATGCTTTGGTTAAGCTTGTGGGTGATTGTAATCCAAGAGAGGAAACACAACCATAACATAACAGAGGGAGTTGATTCAGCTATAGATACCAACTCCCAAACACACGTGCACGACCGGGACACCCCGGATTCCTCACCCCCCCCATAATATATACATATTAGTTAGAAGTTCCTTTATGGAACGTATCACATCATGACACCATATGATGTTATAAACTTAGTCAAAACAACAAGGGAGGTAACTTACCATCTGACATACATGAACAACAACAATCGTTAGAAAACGGCATACTACAAGGGAAACACACATCACACACAACCACATTATACAATTAACACATCGATAGCCGTAGTTAGAACGTTCTCGTAGGTTGGGACATTAAGTCTGAACACCGATCTCTTATGTGATCCTAGTGTCGGTTAGCTTCGGTTTAACACATATTAGAGGTTAAACAGTGTCGGAACTAAATACGCCACATAAATGAATTACTATAAACTCATTACATGATTTATCTTACAAGGTGGCAAACATACAGAAAAACAAGTTGGCATACAAGCCGGTGTAACCCGGTAGGACACAGGTAGCAGAAAATCATACCTTACACCACGGGTTACTCTACCATGTTCCCGAGGATTTACTCCAACGCATCATCTCACGCTCCCCGGATAGTTTTTGAACAATTGGTAGTAGTATTCAAATGTTTTTATTAACATCATGATCATACGGTGTAAGATAATATTACTCCGTACTTACCCCGTTGTCCCGTTATTTTTAACTACTTATGTGATATAAAGTTCACAACTTACACATTCACTCTCACACTTGTTTATACTTCCAATGGCCTTTAGAAGTCACCAAACAAGGCCTAATCATCATTTAAAACAATTACCATTCACTTCCCCATCATTACAACACTTAAAAACACTTTCTGGCAACTTTTTATGGTGGTACGGGTTTATGTCCGGGGTTACAAACCTGGACCAACTCGTCGCAATACATTCTGCCTATTTTTTCACCTGGTCCGGGTTTGTGTACCGGGATACAAACCCGGACCACATAAAGAAATGAGTTACGGGTGTGTTTTGGGGTGGTCCGGGTTTAGGTACCGATTTGCAAACCCGGACCACTCCAGTTTTGTTGAAAATGTAGTTTTTCAGCCACTTTCAACCCCTAATTCACCTTCAATCATTCCCTTAACTTTCCACATGTTTAAACACGTTAAAAACATGGTCTAAACCTCTCCAAATCATTGGTCAACTCACCATTCAATTCTTGTCCATTTCTACAAGTTTTCCATTCTCTCTGTTACACTTAAGCACAACAGTGCATTTGAAACTTCTTTTGTTGTCTCATGAACTTCCACCAACCTTACCAAATCATTCCTAGACAATTGCATTATCTAAACCCAAGTTCACTCCTTGTTTCACAAGTTATAAACACTGACCCATTCCTAAAATTTCTAATATTCCCACATGCCATTTGCTACAGATTTTTTACATCTTTCAAATCCATTCTCCACCTACCACTACAAGGTTATTGTGAGGGGGATAACCCGTCTTTCCTTAATTAAAAAGGCCCCACGCGAGTTTAACAATATTTGAGTGTTATTGAGTCACCATCTGATTTAACCATCCAATTAGAAAGGTATATCATATGGACATGAAATAGAAATAGCAACATAATCTTCTCATTAATTTATTTTTCGGAACACATGTAATTACAGCCCTTAAACTAGAAATTACATTAAAAAAATTACATTAGATTGCCCAAAGTGATATTACAAACTTTTAACCAGAAATCTAAGTTCGGGGGCTAGGTTAAGAATTGGGGAGGTGCTTGGAAGCAGTACCCTTTTCCCCGAGATAACTCGGTCTTTACTTTTATCATCGGATTTTAGAAAAAAAATATGAAATTAAAATAATAACAATATAACAATGAGTTATGCAATATTCAAACATGTATAAGCTCTAAGATTTGGAATATTCAACTTTTCCGCTAGAGGAAAAACATTATGAGAGTGGACACTCATAATTATGAGTTCTCCATCTCCAACCTTTAAAAGGCAAGACGGAATCCTCGATCTAATGACAATGTACTTGAATTGCATAAACAATATAAAAAATGTAAAAATTAGATCTCTAAAACCTGCTCATTACCTGTGACAAATATAGGCTAGCTATAGGCTTCTATCATAGATAAGAAAAATAACAATTAGTCCAATATATACAAAAAAGCTAACATGAATAAAATATAAATGTGTAATGAAAGCATAAATGTTTATTTACAGTGTCCAGGGCTCAGGTTACATCATTGCCCAAACCAATCGACTCTCGACCACTACATGAAAATTAGAGCTAAGTAATAAACATTGATCATTTTACTTAAGATCCAGAATGGACATATGACTACCATGACAGACCTGTATATATTCATGAATGACAAATCGATAGCTCAACCAATGGGAAAATCACAATGAAGGGAGAGAAGAGAAATACAATCGCAGAACCTTAAAAAAAATTCTATCATTTCCCAATCGGACATCACGTCTGAAATCGATATCTACCCCTAATTGATAGCTCTATAGTTCTCTTCTTCTATGAGTGCCCAGCAGTTTTTGTCATACACTTCCAGAATTTTCTTTGAAATGGGTTTTGTTTTCTTCTCCGGTATTCCAATGACACTCATAGCCTTACATGTAGCCTGGGCTTTAAGACTCGGAGGCACAATTGGGACCGAAAGTTTAATCCTACTATTACCACTATGAAATGACGGAGGAGTAGTGAAAAGTTGCAGGCGCTTGAACTCAGAAGCGCTTCTCCAAGTTGTTGTTCGGGAAAAATTAAACTAAATATCACTAAAACCCACAAAAAAAAGGAAAAAAAAAGAAAAAAGAACAAACAAACAAATGAGCAAGCTACGGTCAAAAGAAAAAGAGCTAGGTGGAGGTGAATGGACAGGCTGGGCGTTTAGTCGAGCATGTCGTTTACCTATGGACTGTAGCGGTGGAATTTCAGTCGTGAAGAACTTTTGGGTGATGATGGATCCAAATTCGAGTGACCAGTGATCTGCAAAAAGGGCGACAGTTTGGTGGCTCCGTAGCACTCGACGGATTTAACTACTGCTATTCTCTGATTGTAGTCGACTCTCCCCTTTCTCTAGTTATTTCTGGATTTTTGTTAGCCTCTACTCTTCCTCTTCCCTCCTCTGTATGCTGTATATCTTGTTTCTCTCATGCCCCCTCTCAAAGACTTTTCAGATCGGCATTTTGTAGGCATTTGTATAACAAAGGAGTGGAATAAATTATGAGTTAGTGGAGCGTAAACTGATCAACGTGCTAGAGATATCTTTACTCCTAAGAATATGGAAGACTCTTTTTTTTAAAACAAATTCCCTAATTGAGAGTGGGGTGAGTGGGTAAAAAAAGAGAAAAGGAATTGAAAAGAAAGAAATTGATCGTGGTAAAAATTAGTCATCAACCACATTTCTCAATGTTACAATGTCAACTAATAGAATAAATAAAAACTACGGCAATAAAGTGTTCCTGAATAATAGAGCCAACAAATATATAAAAATAGAATAGATAAAACCTATGAAAAATAAAATGACAACAAACTAAAATAAACTGAACGTCTTCCTAAATAATAGAGCCAACTAATATGAATAAAATAAAATAGAAAAACTATGAAATGACACCAAAACAATTAAATGAAGCGTACTCCTAATAATAGACTCAACTAAAAAAAGCTAACTGATAAATTAACTAAATGTAAAAAGTGTAATCTTTGTGCCTTGAACTTGTGACCTCTAGTCTAAAATTAATTACAACTACCATCTAACTACAAAAGCTTGTGTGCACATGTGCAAATAAATGAAAATATGGTAAAATATTCGGTGTCTACAGATGCCACCCATTGACCGAGTTTGATGCAATCAAAGGAAGTCAAGTATGATGACACCGTATTATTTAACCAAGCTTAGCAGCATCAAATAAATGAGCATGTGGTAAAATATTCGGTGTCTACAAATGTTACCCATTGACTGAGTTCGATGCAATCAAAGGAAAGTCAATGTACGATGACACCATAAATTTAACCAAGATTAGCAGCGTCAAATAATTGAGAATGTGGTAAAATATTCAGTGTCTACAAATGCCACCCATTGACTGAGTTTGATGTAATCAAAGGAAAGTCAATGTATGAAAACACCGTCATTTTACCAAACTTACCAGCCTTACCGATTTAAAAATATGTAACAGAGACTTACCTGTCTTACCTGGTCGCGAACGGAAGTTCCAAATGCTTGTGGTTAGATGAAGGTTGTCGCCATGTACAGTGTGAGCGGTATGGTTTCAACCCTTGGGGTGTTAGGGGATTTGATAGTCACTCTTTTTGACGTCGGTGGTTTGGTTTCCATCCATTGTGATGTTGGCGATTGGTAGCCACCCTTGATGATGTTAGCGATTTGGTTGCCACCCTTGTTGATGTTGGCGATTTGGTTGCCACCCTTGTTGATGTCGGCGATTTGGTTGCCACCCGCGTTGATTGTGGCGATTTGGTTGCCACCCTTGTTGATGTCGGTGATTTGGTTGCCACCCGTGATGATGTCGGTGATTTGGTTGCCACCCTTGGTGATGTTGACGATTTGGTTGCCACCCTTGATGATGTCGGTGATTTGGTTGTCACCCTTGATGATGTCGGCGATTTGGTTGCCACCCTTGATGATGTCGGTGATTTGGTTGCCACCCTGATGATGTTGGCGATTTGGTTGCCCCTTGATGATGTCGGTGATTTGGTTGCCACCCTTGATGATGTCGGCGATTTGGTTGCCACCCGTGATGATGTCGGTGATTTGGTTGCCACCCGTGTGATGTCGGCGATTTGGTTGCCACCGGTGGTAATGTTGGCGATTTGGTAGCCACCCGTGATGATGTCGGCGATTTGGTTGCCACCCGTGTGATGTCGGCGATTTGGTTGCCACCCGAGATGACGTACAGTTGACAATGGTGCCTGTTATCAAGACTAGACAAAAGAAGATCGTACATATAATGTCGTTATGTACAAAATCATGAGAATATGTCCAGAGCGAAAAAAGAGTTTTGATTGATTTTTTTTTAGCGTGCAAAATGATAGGCACATAACGCCGAGAAACACTTTTGGTTTTTTTAGAACAAACGAGGTTTGAGAAACAAACAAAAATAATGTTTAAAGTCAAAATAAAACTAAACTAGTACACACCCCCAGTTCCTAATGCGGTCATTTAAGTAGCATAATCAGTTATGGATGATCGGGGAAAAGGTGAGGACAATGATGTCAGCGTGTGTATCTGTGGTGAGGGAAGCCGAGATAGGAGTATCGTCCCTGGGATGCAGACCAATGCCATGTTGATGAGATCAGTGACATGAAGACTTGTCGACGACCAAGACAATCCTTTGTTGTCAAGACCTAAAGGCTTAAACTGCTGGTGAATTATGGGTCACGGGGCAAGTCCATTGACGATGAGCCGCATAATTCATGGCCCGAACTCCAAGACCCTTAAGAAGACCAAGAACATAAAAGGGACAAAGGGGATTACATTTTCGCGAAGGTGTGTGTAAGTGTGTGGAGGATGGTCTAAAGGTGTGTGTAAGTGTGTGTGGGGATGTGTCTGAGGGTGGTGTAAGTGTGTGAGGATGTGTCTAAAGGTGTGTGTAAGTGTGTGAGGGGATGTGTCTAAGGGTGTGTGTAAGTGTGTGAGGATGCGTCTGAGGGTGTGTGTAAGTGTGTGTAAGGATGCGTCTGAAGGTGTGTGTAAGTGTGTGAGGGTGTTTTTGTAAAGATACTTTCAAGTCTTTCAAGTGAAAGAATATGCTGAGACACCATGAAATATATAGTATCACATTTTTCTCTATTTGTAGGTAAATAAAGGACAATGAACAGTTGGTGTGAGAATGATGGTAAAAAGCCTATGCATGACTACTTTTCCGCAAGCGCAACACAAAGATGATACAAATGCCCCTAGTTCTTAAGTGATCCCATTTATTTTGTGCTCAATTTTGCGCTAGCGTGCCCCTTCGGGTTTTCACGCCCCGAGCTTTCTCTAGCCTCACCGTTTGCCGAAGAGCCTTTTCAGGTTTTCATCTTCGCCTCTCTTTTCTTTTCTTTTTTTTTGTCTTTTTCAACCCCTTATTATTATTTTTTTTTGCCTGGTACTGCCCTGTCGAGTTTTCAGTCCAGCGGGGCGTAGCGACTCTTGCCTAAGCCGCCCTCTCGGGTTTTCGACTTAGCTCTTTTTTTTCTCTTTTTCTTTTCTTGTTTTTTTACACATAGAACCGTCGTAGCTGATCGAGGTTGATGAAGTTTTGGAACATGTCACCATTCAGATCAGCCAATCGAACCGCACCCTGTGCGGTGTTATCTCCTTCACGATAAGGGGCCTTCCAATTTGGTTTGAATTTCCTCGTGGATCCATGACATATCGTCGAACCTCTTTCAAGACCAAGTCGCCCTCTTTAATATCCTTCTGTTTTACACGTTTGTTGAATGTGGCCATTCGACGTTGATATCCTGGATGTGGTACAAGGCCTGAAGTCTACGTTCGTCTAAGAACATCAAATTTCCAACCTTTTCTGAATCCATTCCTCTTCACTGACTTTCAATTCACTGATTACTCTGAGGGACGGAATTTCTAGCTCTATTGGTAAAACTGCCTCACTACCGTAGACTAGCGAATATGGGGTTTCCTTGGTAGCTATTTTCACAGTCGTTCGGTATCCCCATAGTGCAAAAGGTAACTTGTCAGACCAATCTCTGTATGTCTCCACCATCTTGGCCAGGATGTTTGAATGGTCTTGTTTGCTGCTTCAACTACACCATTTGTTTGAGGACGATAGGGAGATGATCGATGATGTATGATTTTGTACTTGTCCATTAGACTGCGAGTTTCAGCCCCAAACTGTTGGCCATTGTCAGATATGATTTCTGATGGGATTCCATAACGACAAATGATGTCAGTTTCTATGAATTTCACAACTGTTTGGATCCAATCTTAGCATAAGACTTGGCTTCAACCCATTTGCTGAAGTATTCAACTGCCACCGGAATGTATCGATGACGTTTGACGCCTTGGGATGAATTTCTCCAATAATGTCAATGCCCCAAGCTGCGAAAGGCCAAGGAGCTGCCATGTTGGTCGAAGGCAGGCGGAAGGAGTGTTGTAGATTGGAATGGTATTGACACTTTTCAACTTCTTTACATGATCATTACATCTTGTTGCATCGTCGGCCAATAGTACCCTAGCCGGAGTATCTTTCTAGCCATCGATTGTCCTTGTGTGTGTACCGCATATTCCTCCAGTGAAACCTCTGTATGATACGGCGTGCTTCTTCCTCGGTGACACACAAGTGGTGAATCCCTTGGCATTTATGTTACAATTTTCCACCACAAAGAATGAACTGTAAAGACAATCTCCTTAGCGCCATACGATCCTGTTTAGATGCTCCCAATGGATGTTCGAAGTTTCAAGAAAGTTTAATGTCAAAGAACCACGGTGTCTCTGTAAGTTCTTCGATAGTGGCTACCTCAAATGATGGACCTTTCTGCACTGTGATTTGTAATGGGATAAGAACCAGATCTGCTGGTACATTCACCACAGAAGCTAGGGCTGCTAAAGAATCAGCGAATGTATTTGACTCCTTCGAAGATGGTTGAACTCTATATGGTGAAAGACTGATTATGCTCCAAATACTGGAAGTATGGCACCAATCGTTCCTCCCTAACATCCCAATCATGATTAATTTGAGAGATTACCAAATTCGAGTCTCCAAACACTTCTAGCTCTTTCACTTGCAATGCTAAAGCCATCTCTAATCCAAGAATACAAGCTTCGTACTCAGCCATATTGTTTGTTACTGGATACTCCAATTTCACAGCCACAGGGATGTGTATGTCATCTGGGTTTATCAAAAGGATTCCTACACCATTACCTTTTTATTCACTGCCCGTCAAAATACATCTTCCAAACACATTTGGATATCTCCATGATAGATTCTCTGGAAGATCGTCATCTTGAAACTTGTGTCATCACTGGACATGCTGCTAGTTGTTCGGCGATCACGCTCCCTTTCACTACCTTTTGAATATGGAATTTTATATCAAACTCTGAAAGGAGGAGAGACCATTTGGAAAGTCTCCCGTCTAATACTGGTTTCTCCAACAGATACTTGATGGGATCCATTCGATTTACAAGATGAATTTCATTTCCCAAAAGGTAATGTCGGAGTCTCTTAGTTGCCCACACCAATGCGGCACAAGTTTTGTCGATACTGGAGTAACGGGTTTCAGATTCACCCATTTCTTGCTGAGGTAATAGATGGCCTTTTCTTTCTTCGGTTCTCCTTGATTCTGTGCTAGCATAGCACCCATTGAAAATTCATGTGCTGTTAAATATAAGATCAGAGGTGTCTCATGTCGAGGAGGAACCAATATCGGCGGGTTTTGCAAATACTTCTTGATGGTCTCGAATGCTCGTTGGCATTGTTCATTCCATACTTTAGGCTGTCCTTTTTTCAACAGTTAAAGATTGGCTCACATGTGAGTGTTAGTTGAGATATAAAACGGCTGATGAATTGAACTTTGCCTAGGAAACTTCTGATCTCTTTCTCGGTTTTGGAGGAGGCATGTCTGATATTGCTTTAATCTTTTCTGGATCTGCCTCAATGCCTTTTTGGTAATCATGAAACCTAACAACTTTCCCCAGATACACCAAAAGTACACTTTTCAGATTCAATTTTAAATTGTACCTTCTTATACGCTCAAAGAATTTCTGAAGGTTACTTATGTGATCTTTTCTATCTTTGGCCTTAACAATCATGTCATCAACGTACACTTCAACTTCTTGAGAATCATATCATGTAGCAGAGTGGTAGCTGCACGTTGGTAGGTTGCACCAGCATTCTTCAAGCCAAAAGGCATGACCACCAGCAGTATGTTCCCCATGGCGTAATGAAAGAGGTTTTCTTGATCTGTTCTGCCATTCGAATTTGGTTATACCCTGAGAATCCATCCATGAATGAAAGGAGGGCGTGTTGAGCCGTGTTGTCAACCAGTATATCAATATGGGGTAAAGGAAAATCATCTTTTGGACTGGCTTCATTAAGATTTGAAAATCAATGCACACCCGAACTTTCCCGTTTTCTTCTTTACTGGGACGACATTAGCTAACCATTCAGGATATCTTACTACCTTGATGAAACCTACCCGGTGTAACTTTTCAATCTCCTCCTTTACTTTAAGGACTACTTCTTTGGGTTCATTTTCTAACTTTGCTTTTTGGTTTTGCGTCGGATGTAATGGTATGGTGTGTTGTGCAATTTCTGGATCAACTCGGGCATGTCAGCGTAACTCCATGCAAACACATCACTATACTCTCTTAAAAGATCGAGAATTTCCATTCTTTCTAGCTGATAAGCAACTCCCAATTTTCAATTCTTTTGCTTCTGCATTCCCGACATTGATGGTGATGGTATCTTCAATTATTTGTGCATTGGTGGGATGGTAATCAAATAGATGTAAGAATATCTCTTCCTTTTTATTTTCATTTCTCATTATCATTGTCGAACACATTTTCATTAGGGGCATGAGTATCATCCAAGTTAACACACGCAACACAAGTAATCAAAGATATGCATTTCATTAATTGAATCAGATGAGAACACAACATCAACGTCTTCCCCATCCTCACATAAGTTTAAGGATGGTTCCGAGCTAAGAAAGACAGGGGAACAAGTAAAATTGAAACATCAAATGGGGTAAAAACGGGGGCCAAAATAGTATCAAGAGGTGGAAAGTTCATGTCTCCTTGTGATCTTGTCTCTCGAGACACTTCATCATTTGGTTCAGCGACAAACTGCCTCCCTGTGGTAACCCATTTTCCAACCAGTAGTTCATCCTCTTTGGTCTCTTCAACGCAAGAGTGGTTGACAATCAACAAATCTTCTTCATGTTCTCTTCAAGAAATAGCAAGCGAGACCTTCTTCCAAATCTACAGGCTAATTACCTCGACTTGGGCGTACTCTCAATCCCATCAAAGGAGATGTCCTAAAAATCTCAAAACCTGGTAGTCGCATCCCTTTATTGCTCAACCAGGGTTCAGGAAAGCCATAGTGTGGGAGTCATCCGGCTTTGTGAAATGACCATTTAGGGTGTCACTATTGCCTTCAGTTAAGTCACAAAAAACCACGTGTCAGATCCCAGACCTCTTTCCAGCTTTTGCTGAGTTCAATAGGTGTTATTCTTCTTGTGAGTGTTTTCCGAGTCCAGTGCCTTCGACATAACCCATTTGTTGCATCATGGCTTGTGTTGTTGAGCTATAGTTTGGGATCCTTGGGGATTAGTGTTAGTTTTTTTCACCTGAAAGTTGGTCTGATTTCTTCCAATGGTTCCAATCTCAAACCACCCAATTCAATTTCTTTTCCTCGATTCCCAACAATCTGAAATACTCATGTTCTTCTTCTGCAATCCTAAGATTTCAAAAATCTTTCCATTAACCATAAATTTCAATTCTGATGGACTGTGGATGGTGCGGCTCTCATTTCCCATATAAGTTCCCTTCCAACTAGCAGGTTGTAGTTGGATGGTATATCCATGACAACAAACTTGAAGGTTTGAGTTATGGGGCCAATGGTCAAAGGAGGTTTAGTGTTCCCAAAATTGACGTCGAGAACTGTCATATGCCTTCAAACTCATGTCACAAGGGTCAAAACGATGATGGCCTAATGTGTGGCCACTTAGCGGGCATACATTAACTTCCGCTCCTCCATCAATTAAGACTCGGGGTATTTTAAAATCTTTGTGTTTCACTGTAATATGAAGGGCTCGTGTGGGGTTAGAAGAAATTTCAGTGTCTGGAAGCTGATTCCTGTAGGTGTGTTCTTACTAAATGAGCTACAAGTTCTTCCGGGGTGGTCTAAGCACTAATCTCTTCACCATTCAGATGTCGAGCCAAGGCCTTACGGTGCTCTCTGGACATTGTCAGCAAATACCAGATAGTCATGGGGATTGAGGTGGTTTTCAACTTTTGATCAATCTTTTTCTCCAGACACAATTTCTGATCCTTTTGCTTCTTTTTTACCACTGGAGTCAGTGGGATGACTGCCTTCTAAGGATGAGGGTTAAAATGTCGTCCTGATCGGGTCAAATGATGAATATGGTCCCAAACACATTGATATATTCATCGGCCCCTAACACATACGGAACTTGCTGAGTATGTCTGTTCGTGGTTATCTCCACACTATATGTCAAGATAACACTAGACATTCTGCAACTTTTCCCATTTTTTCGCTAAACAATCCACACCTTTCATAAATTGCACCCTCCAATTTTATTCCGCCACAAGCATATGTAGGAATAAAATCAGGCTGGTACGATATCAGATTCGTGAAATCTTTCAAACTTTCCTCACAAGTTCATCATAGCCACCTCTTTTCCAGCTTGTGGTTGGGATTGGGTTACTGTTAATGTTGGTGAGCTTTCGGGAGTAATCTTTACTTGGCCTTGATCTATCAAATCCTGAATGACACTCCTTAAAGTTCGACATTCATCGGTAAAGTGCCCCGGACTTGGTGGTAGGCACAAAACCTATCATGGAACGGACCAAGCTGAGAAATTCCTGATCTTGGTGGAGAGGGCTGAAGAATGCCATCTTATTTAACTTAGTAAAGGCTGAACTTAAAGTCATGTGAAGATCTGTGTATATGGAGGCGGGACCCTTTGCCTATTCTGATAGGAATTTGGTGGAGGGACTCTTGTGTAGTTGAATGAGTTTTGACCCTGATTCCCAAATGATGAGTCGGACTCCTCTGGCTCGGATTTTGTGAACCACTATTCAGATAATTGACAGGTGAGTCTTGTCTTGCTGGGCTTTGTTACTTCCCTGATCAAATTTCTGGAACTTGTTACCTGACACAAAGTTATTTCCTTTAAAGTTTGAGTTCCCTTGATTTGATTGAGACTTGATTTTTCCGGCTAGAACATCATCTTCTATGTAGGAGGCCTTTTGCGATGTCTGCAAGGCTACCAAAAGGCAGATATTTAAGCTTTTCTGAATAACAGGTAAATATTGTTGATGAACATTGTTTGCTCCTCATCAGTCGGCCTGTTTGTCACTGTACCTTGTCTCTGAACCTTTTCACAAATTCAGTGACAGTCTCATTTGACGTTGACGAGTGGTTTCGAGATCTCTTCTGGTTACATCAAGTTGAGTGTTGTAAGCATAGTGGTCTACAAAGAGTTGGCAGATTTTTGTAGCTTTTGTTTCGAAGGTCTTGTTTCAAGAACCATTTAGAGCATGATCTGTGAGGTAACACGAGAAAGCTTGAATTTTCATCTCCTCAGTAAGCCTATCAACGTCATCCTTCTCGAACATGATACATGCAAAGTGGGATCACCTCTGCCATCATACTTATCCATGTTGGGGAGTTCGACCTGGTCTGGTAACCTGGCCTGTGGATATGGTTTAGAAGTTTGAAATTTAAAGTACTTGACCTTGCATTGTTGGAGAGATAAGTCATCCATTTCTCTTGCATTTCCTTGATTTGAGTTACAAGCTGCAGAACAGATAGGTCATATGTGTGTGGGTTCACTCTAGTTTGGGTGGGTTGAAAAGTAGTGGTGTTTGTGGTGTTTTGCGGAGGATTAATGTTTGATTGAAGGATGAGGTGGGATAGTAACAGGGATGGTTGGTTGTGGTATGTGGTGGTTTGACATGAAAGGTGGTATGGGTAAGGTTTGATGTGGGTGTGGGAATGGTTGTTGGCTAGCAATTTGCCTGTGAAGGAATGACAGTTGGTGAGCTTGGCTTGTGGGTAGATAAGTGGGGTTGGGTGAATGGTAAAAGTTGGGTTGGCTGGTGAGTGGTGGTGTAAAGCCCGGAGGGTACTGATCTCTCAAAGCTCAGTCATTTGGGTTGTGATGATGGGGTTGGACCACTGGCTCAGTACGTCCTTGCAATAGCTGGTTAAAGCTTGTAATTTTCTTCATTAGCCTTTGCACTCTTCACTAGCCTCCAAACGCTCTTCACTTTGTTGCATGTATTCTTCCCATTCATGATGAACAGATGAGAAATCAAGAGAGGGTGAGGCATGATTTGCCGGATTATTGGGTGCTACTTCGTCCATGTTAAAAATTTCACTTTGTGTGCAACAACTGGTGAGGAGGGGGAAGGTTCTCTGCAAAGTCTACCTCTCGTCTAACCACGTAATGATGACTCGTTGCTGTGAACCTCCTATGACAATGGAACAACGTCTTTCAGGAAGTGGGGAATGATTTTTTTTCTTGTTTACCAAAGATTCACATGTAAAACAAGAAGAGAAATAAAAATAAAAAAAATGTGGATTGGAGAAAACTGAAATATCTAAAATAACATACTTCTTTATTAAAACTAAATTATTTCAATAAAAAAGAACAAGGAAACAGAAAAAAAATAAAAAAAATGATGAAAGCTAGCAAAACAAAAGAATAAAAATAAAATAAATAAAAATGGAAGCTCTTGCATTCTGCCTTTCTTAAGACTGGCGCTTCTTCTTGCTTCGCTTCTTTCTTTGGTTGACACATGTCAAATTCACTGTAGTCGGACGAGTGGGATCTCGAGCTAAAGGATGAGCTTGATCATCATAAGGGTGGTATGAGCCATCTGCCATTTGTCGTCTTCCCGCTAATTTCAGGGCTAACCAACACAGATAGTCATCACTAAGCTCTAGCCACGATCGGGTAAAGGCCTTATTGCCCACTGGTTCCTCTTTCACGTAGACCTACCAGCTCTTTGATGACTCCTTTGGTATACTCTTCCTAGGGTATTCGGGCATTTAGTTCCTGGGATGGACTGTGGA
>JAIOTZ010001825.1:0-28026 GCA_023374045.1 Limonium bicolor
ACGGGGTAAGTACGAGAGTAGTAATTATAATGTACCATATGAGCATAGCTTTAATAAATGTTTGAAACATTACCAGTGGAACAAGTGTGAACCAAGGTACAAGGGAACACATGGTAAAGCTAACTCCGGTGAAAGGTATGATTTTCTCATGCCCCGTATGCTAACCGAGTTACGTTGATTTGTGTGCTGTATGCGGCTAATCAAGACTAAAGCATGAAAACGGTTTATTGCCTTTCATTGTATGTCTTGCTGTATGTTGTATGAGCTAACCCTTCTTGATTGATTGTGTGGCTTCACTTAGTGCGTAGACCGACTCATAGATGAGTCTTGTTGTTTAGTGACTCGTAGTAAGAGTCATGTTGTGAACTAACGGGAACGTAGAAACGCACTAAACTAACGAACCAATAAACGATAACACAAACCAACGAACTCACTAGAATGTGAGAGAGTGTACGGGAGTGGTAACCTCCCGATAACGGTAGGAGAACCGAAATGAATAATCCACAAACAAAAAGTAGTGGAAGTATGTTAGTAACCCCTAATAGAGGGATTGATGGTAAAGCAAGACATGAACCATGAGAGTAGTAAAGAATGATGAGGGATCTCTAAACCCCGTAGCAAATTAGTCGACCCACTATGAGAGGACCCGACTGATGTAAGTAATGTCCCGAACATGAGAGTATTCGATACGTTGGGGAAACCCTTAAACCTGAGAATACTAGACGGTGGCAATTCCCTAAGCTAGTGGAGGTTATCGAGAAAGATACTTCTAGGCTAATCCATGAGATTGTAAGATGCTCCAAGAGAGGAGTGTTGGGAATTTGAGTAGTCCGGTAAAAATGAACATTTGTATATTTGAGGAGCTAAGTGTATAGCCCATTGTATTTGTAGGCCCGGTGGGGAGTCTTGTGTATGACTCCGCCCAGAGACCAAAAGTAATGAGTATTGAGTATTGCGTATGTATGAGTAAAGTAATGAGTATTGAGTAAGGAGTAAGTATGAGTAAAGTAAACTGTAACACCCCTAATACGCACATGATACTAAATGAAATCGCAGCGGAGTTAACTAACTAAACAGTAACTAACGCTTCGGTGCTACAACGCCGTCAACCACCCACGTGGTTGACAAGGCAGAATAAACACAAGTGTACCGGTCTGATGATCAGACTCCCGAGCATAAAAACTAAACCAAATACAATTATACAATACCGAGTAATACATACATCCTTCCACTGTTAAACATCACTGTAAGCTGTCACAACCAATAAAACACGCCACGGGGCACAGGCGCATCCCGGGCCAACATCCAAAAGTATACAAAAGTAAACTTGCATCCTAGGATCTAAAGCCACTCCGCTTCCTCGATCCTCATCCTGCAGTATAAGAAATATGGATCCCCCGAGGGGGTCGGCAACCCTTGCTGGTATGGCTAACGCGCAGCCCATCGGCTACCGGGATACGCGCAGCTAATTGTCATGATAACATGGCATTCATTTACATACATAACATAACATAACATGGAGCATAGCATCATAGTGCACAGCTCATCATCACATACACGGTGGATCTTCGTTCCACAATAACAAACCACAAGGGTCAATAACATAAGAGCCTAGAGAGTGATTCACCCTCATGTTAAGCTCGTTAAACACACTCATTACCGTTCTGTTAGACGAACGAGTAACTTAGTCACAGATGGTTCGGATTTAGTGACCCGAACACACCACACAAACACAGGTTCCCACTAAACCGATCATAAGTCAGAATAGGTAAGCTTTGGAAGAAGCTAGCGGGAGATCGAACGCCAAATAAGGAAACAATCTTAACAACATAAGAGTCGAATCTGATTCAGATATCTACTCTTAACTTACATGCATGACCGGACAACCGGATTCCTCACTTCCCAGTTAACACTTGTTAGAAGTTCATAGTGGAACTTAACAACCAACACACAATAGGTGGTAAGGTCATGTTAGACACCACGAGGGAAATGAGTCACAACATAACATAACAATAATATGAACAACTGTAAACTCATTACATGTTTACATCTTATAACGTCATAAACACACAGAAAAACATACAACACACAAACCGGTGTAAACCGCTAGACAACAGACTGCAAGAAAACCATACCTTGGTCCTTGCCTCGTTTGGTTTCCTCCGTAGGTCACTCCTATACATGATTCAAGAATGTCGGTTAATTAACTTATTTTAACCTCCAAATTACTAAGTGTTTAACATAATTATTTGAATGTTAATGTCTACTTTACCCTAGGTTACCTTCATTATACACCCTAGGGTAACTACATAAGTCACATTTTTCTGTTTTTTTTTACAAGTTTTGGTATGTCCGACCCTGTCCGACCCAACCTTCTGGGTCGGACCATTCCAGAGACATGTCGGACCCAAGTCCGACTCACAAGACTGGGGGACCATTACAGGAACTTCAGAACATACACGTCCGACCCATGTCCGACCCACCCTTCTGGGTCGGACATTACAGAACCTTTCACCGCCTTACAAACATGCCCGTCCGACCCACGTCCGACTCATTCAACTGGGTCGGACCATTCAGAAACATTTTTCCTCCTTTGAAATATGACGTCCGACCCATGTCCGACCCACCCTTTTGGGTCGGACCATTACAGAACACTTTCCTAACGTCTAGCAGAGGCTGTCCGACCCAAAACTGGGTCGGATCCCTGGGTCGGACGTCCTCTAAACTTACCCAAACTTTGCCAAATCTTCACCAAACTTCTCCTAAGGCCTCTTAATGCTTCCTAACAACATTTGGTAACCTTATACACATACACATCCATGAAACTCATTTTCTAATTCCTTAACCCTTTACTTATTTCCTTGTAAAATTCCTTAACACTTATGTTATTTTATACTAGGTTCCTAGATGGTGTTCCTCACCTATGGTAACTACTATCCCAAAATGCTTTCTCCTTGTTTAAACATCATCTCCCCAAGCATCATCTCACAACTAACTCCTTATATCATTACTTCAAATTCTTTTTCAAGTTCACACTTTCTCCTTAATTTACCAAAGTTTGCCTAAGTCTTTACCTAAGTCCAAAATGACTTTGGTACTTACTAAAACCTCAAGCTCATGCCTAAGTCCTTGTTACATCCTAAATCACCTCAATGCATGTTTCTTACACAAGAACAACACTTAACCAACCTAAACACCTCATAACTTATCAAACTCATTTTAAACTCCTAGAAACTTCACATTTACTAAATTTAAATTCAAATAGGTTCTCCTAGAACTTACTAACCCAAAAACACATTGTTTTCACAAACAAACAACCAAGAACTAAAATCCATCAAGTACTTACTATACACAACTCCACTCACAAAGCACTACATCACAATATAGTGCATTAATAAATTGCTTGGCACTTAGGCCCTTAAATGACATGGCTCTTAGGCCCTTAAGATGCATTAATCATAAACACTGAATTTCCACAATATATTTGCCTTTAACCTGCAATACATCAACAACACATATGCCTTTTACTAAGCTCTTGAGAACACTTTGCTAAGTCATCACCATTTGCTCTTTAGGTAGTTTTAATAAGCATTTATAAGCTCATTTCTCCTAAGGCATTAAACAACATTTGGTTAGTCGATTTACCTCTTTTCCAAACAACTTCTTTCTGTTTCCTTTAGAAAAACCGGTAGGGTATTTGATTCTTTGACAAGCTAAAACAATTACAAACATTATAATGAGTATTCAAGCTATAAGCTCCATCTCATTGTAAACCCTAATTTTACATTGTTTCAAAAACATTAATGTAGTTGTTTTACCTTGCTCTTTGAAGAGAGTTTGAATATCTAGCAAGAGAGGACCCACCTAGTCCATGAAGAGTTGGAATGAAGCTAGAACAAGGTCACACAAAGAGCTATATAAATTGTATTTTCGGTCAAGGTAAAAACATGGAGGAAACATGATTTTTCTTTGAGATTTCTTACCTAGAAGCAAAGGAGAGCAACAATATGTAAAAATACAAGCTCAAGCTCCTTCCAATGGAGGAACTCCATGGCACCGAAATGGTGGTCTTGGACTTTTAAGAAGATAGAAATGAAGAGCTTGAGAGGAAGAGATGGTGGTGTTGTTGTTTTGATTTGGACAAGTGAGCAAGATTTTACAAGAGGTCAAGATGGAAATGGTGATGAGTACTATTCCAAACCGTGAGAGAATGAAGAAGAGAGGTTGAAGAGAGTGTTTGGGACGTGGGAAATGAAGGAAAGAAATGAGAGATGAGATAGAATTTGCTTTTGAAGATATTATACTTAATAAAGTAAAAGTACTTAGTAGTCTTATTTATTTTCTTAACAAGCTAACAAAGGTGGTGTGTCACCAACCTTAAAAACCGGCCCCAAATAGTAGTATGAGGGTAATATAGTCTTTATTTGTCAATTTAATTACTTATACAAACAATATGTTACAAAATAGCTTATAAAAATCACTATTCATGAAAACAAGGCACATAGAAGTGAAATTTTTTATTTCCCATTGATATAGACATCCAAATGTGATATTATATAGTACACATATATATTTAAGAGTAATGATGGATCTAGCCACTCAAACTCATTTACAAAACAATTTTTCAAAATGTGCTCTTAAGACTCCTTAAAGCACATTTGTGTTTAAACTTGTTTTCAAGCTTGGTTTTCTTTGGTAATTGATTTAATATGTTCATTAGTGTATAAATGAGGTCTTGGTAAGTTCATTAGGTTAACCAAGTTTATCCAAGCTTAGAGCACATTTTGGCTCTTATTGACTTTAAAGCACATTTGTGTTTCCTTTTGTTTAAATTGTTTACTAATGTTTCTAAGACTCTTTTTAGTCTTAATACACCATATTTAAGTGTTTATACAATATATTAAGGTTTGGGGTATTTCAGTAATGAGTATTGAGTAAGGAGTAAGTATGAGTATGTAATGAGTACCGAGCAATGAGTAAGTATGAGTAAGGAGAAGAGTATGGGTACGGAGTATGTGAGAGCAAGTAGTGAGTACTGAGTAAGAGTAAGTAATGGTAGTAGTGAGTACTGAGTAAAGCATGAGTAAAATAATGAGTAAGATATTGAGGGTAGTGTGAGTAAAACAACGAGTAAGTAAGATTAAGCTTGGTGTAAGCTTTGTGAACCTGAGTAAGGAGAAAGAGAGCATTCGATGAAACCGGATGAACGAATAACTAAATGAACGGTTGACTAACGAATTGTCTTCCTTGGTAGGTAACGAACCTTGTATATGTTGTAAGTATTGTTGATTGTATGTGTAGTATCAGTATTATGCGTGCGTGTAAAACGAACCCAGGTTATTAATCCGACCCAAAGTAGTCGGCGTACCGCGGTTAGCCGCGGTATATGCGAATTTCATATGCGCAATTTTGCTGAGCCCCTGGGGCACCGTTTTTATTTACAGGTATTGAAGCTGACCGCCGTTCGAGAGTGTAGGACGGGCTGCAATGTAAGCATGGGTAGTTGAATTATAGGATTTGTATTTGTATTGTAATGCGAATTTGGAAGTCCACACTGTATCGGTAATTTAAGGATTGTAGTAGACTCGGTATAGTATTGTATTGGAGTTGTATTTGAATTATGGTTGAGTAGGCAATGAGAAGTAATGTATTGTGTAGAGTACTCGGTATGTTCACATTCATCAGACCGATAGTATGTAGGATCGTAACTCGCCTTGTTAGTCACGTGGGTGACTAACGGCATTGTACACCCGCCGTTGTGTAAGTAATATCCGCTGCGAAGGTAAGTATTTGTACAGTAATGACGGTATTAGCGGTAGGGGTGTTACAGTATGTTTTTAATGCGAGGATGTACATGTTTTTACGTGAGGATGTACATACTTTAGTGAACATTTGTTCAGGTTTGTATGACCATCTGTACAAGTTTTCTTTTACGTTATGTGCACTATATATGTAAAAATAATTTTTTTTAAAGTTATCAAAATATATCCATGACTGATCTTGTTTTGAAGAGCTTGAATTTAGGTGAACAATGATATAATTTTTTTCATTTTGGACTTATATATTAAAAATTACAACGATTTAAAGTTTTTGTGATAAAAAAAAGAAAAAAAAACAAACGCTCGTCGCGTCCCTCACTCCCATATCTCTCCCGCAATTCTTGTAAATTACAAAACTTACCACATATGTAACCAAGATAGCTGCATCCACCTGATTGTTGATAAATGAAGAGAAGCGCTCCAATAATTGAGATTGAAAAACTTTCCAATCGGAAAGACCGTCATGATTCTTTAACTATTCAAACCAATGGATCGCATCTTCTTCCGTACAAATCTCAGCGCCTGCACTTTATCTTCAGCACAAATTCGATTCAGGGAAACATTCCTCCCCGCTCTATAGATCCATCCCAAAGGATCTTCTCCAGCGAAAAACTAGTAAATACACCTCAAGAACTCTCACCTCTCTCCTATCTGAAGCAGCTTCACTGCGACACCCGAGGGAGTTAGATCCCTGATCAACACCTCCCGTTACAGCTCGTAATAATTAAATACACAAGTCGTAGTGAGTTGAACAAGTTCGCTCTCCTCTGGAAGCGATTCTAAGGCGACCTCCATCGTCCTCAAGTTTCTCGTCTGGTTCGTCAGCGAGTTTTGCCCCTTCCTCACCCCCAGGTGGTTGTCGTCGGTGGTTTTTGTTTTCTTCGGGTCTTCTCGGGTTGGCAATCGTTCTTCTCCTGGGGCTTCTGTAGTTGGTGGTGGTCGAGACGAACTTCAAATCCGAGTGGTCTGGTGTGCTTCAGTTCGAGTGGATCTTCGTCACTGCTCGACCGGGATCTTGCTCCTGACCTTCTTGCGTTCGAGTGGAGCTGGAACAGGTTGCAGGCGCCGGAGCTTCGTCACCACACAGAATCAGCTGTTCCTCCTGCCAGGGTTTGCGAGGAATGTTTCGTTTGAGTGTTTATACTGCCATCCAAGTAGTTACGCCGGGAGCTAGGTAAAATCTTCGTCACCCTCAAATATAATAGGTGAAATCAGTGGGTGTGATCTCTGAACTGGTTTGTCTCGATTTCAATTTTGTCTGGTTATTGTTCTCGGCTCTCTAGCGGTATTGTGGTTTTGTGAGATTGGCTAGATTGAAGTGGTTAGGAGATTTGGTGAGCAGGTTGTTCTCGGGACTGGTCCATTGGTTGATTTAGTTTGTGCGGATTATTCAAGTGTCGCGTTGTTCGGCTCTGGTGGGGGTTTGCAGGTGTCCTGTTGTGTGTGTTTTTGCCTCAGCGCTGTTTCCCTTTGGTTTGAGGGAGTTTGTGCCCCCTACTCTTGTGCTTGTGCTTCTGTGGAGGGTTTCTCTTTTGGTCGCGTGATCCAGGTTTTTTTTTTATTACTTTAAGATGGGTTGTTGTTGGTCAAGTTGGTTCACTGAAGCGGTCAGTTTTGCTATGTTTTTGAATTACCAAGATCGGAATGTTGAATGGAGCAGATGCACGCGAGTCGTCTTGGTTCTTCAGTGGAAAATTTATTTTTGCTGGGTCTTTGGATTACAATTTTACTCCCTCTTGTTAGAGGCTCTTAAGTATCCAGGTTCCTCAAGCTCAAATGGATTCTATTTCAACAAGGTCAACGAGACTTTAGCTAGTCCAGCTTTCTTGAGCTTTACCCTTATGGATCAAGTTTTTTGGAATGGATACTACTTCAATATCGGATCCTCTTGTATGCAAGAGTTTCCTTGGTTGGTGGTCAACAGTCTCTTCTCCAGCACTATCAAAGTGCCTTTATCTGGTACCATTACACGTCAAACTGCAGTGGAGCTTGCCTCTCTGGTGGGTATCCACAGCATATGGTATGGTCTAGATCACAAGTCTTTCAGGATGGCTCTAGTCGGCGAGTTGAAACACAAACGAAGGGTCGGGAAGGGGGTGACTACTAGTTCGTTTGATGCGGAAGTCCTATCTTGTAGGGTTTACAACAATCTCAATCTCAGCACTATCAATGTGCGTTCACTACAAAAAAAGTATCATTTACTAACACACGGTTTTACTAACACTTAGTTTAGTGTCTTTATAGATATAGTTTACTGACACATATAATGTGTCAGTAAAAACTAAATCATCTATACTGACTCATTTATTAAAGTGTTAGTACACACCTAATCTGTACTGACTGATTTTTTGAAGCGTCGGTACACACCTAATTTTTACTAACATGAAATCTTTATTTTACTAACTTATAAAATTTTAAGTTAGTATAGTACCTAAGTTATGTATATTGATAAGTTCTAATCAGTCACTAAACCCTACTCAAAAGGAAAAAAATGGCGACAACTAACTCCAAAACTCAAGTTAGCGCTACCTCCCATTCTCATCGACGACGATGCCAGACGCTTCTACACCAGACTCTTCTACACCAGACGCTTTTACACGAGCGAACAAAAGATTGAAGAAATTAGAAGGATTGAATCCCAGAAAGAATAGCGTGGATTGACACTGGTATTATTTCTCTATGTTTCCCCCAATTTTGAGATTAGGGTTTATGTTCTTCACCTATTTTCTGTGTCAATTCCTCAGTCTTTCTGTGTCGATTCCTCAGTCCGTGTATCGTCTGCTGTAGATTCGTAATTTTCATCTGCTATATTTGTTGTTCTGGTGATAATCTGTTGTAGATTTGGATATATAAAAACACATATTGTTGTTCTGCTGTTCACTCATTCGTTTTTGTGAGGACTAATTTGCATTTCTTGCTTTCCAGTTATCCTGACGAGTTTGAGAGCACACGTATAATTGGGGAGAGGAAATTTAAGAAAGCCGTGGACCTTTTCACCTCAGCAAGTGAACAGATAAAGGGCAAGGTTGATTCTCGCTATGCTTTTGTGGATCTTTCCAATCTTGAGGTGACAATTCCTAAAACAGGAGGTGGACATGAGCTAGTGAAGACCTGCCCAACTGCAATGGGGTTTGGATTTGCTGCAGATACCACAGATGGACCTGGAGCTTTCAATTTTAGTCAAGGTGATTGTAAGGTGAGTGTCACCCTGATTATCGATATTACCCCCTTGTTCTATTGGTATGCTCCTCAAAGTGTGCTTGGTGTTGTTGCTGTTCTTACTTTTTGTTATTATTGCTCTAAATTTTAGGGTAATCCCTTTTGGAAGATAGTGTGAGTGGGCGGTCAGTTTCTGGTTCTGATTACCAAAACCTCGTTTGTCTTTATTCTTTTTGTTTTGTTTATGCTTTTGTCTCAACTGTGTATTTTTACGTGTTAAATTTCTCAGCCTTCAATTCTTTCAGTCCAGATTCTTAGGGTGGGGCAACTTGTCATTCTCAGTGTACCCTCTGGTGGAGATTTTCTTTTACCTTGTTTTTGGATCTGATGTCATGGTTTCGATTTTGTTTGGTGAAGGATTAGTTTGAGAGTTCTGCATAAAGCTCACTAGCTCCATTACCTTTGCCTGCAGAGTTTACAACAATGGCTGGTAGGAGACTCATAGATGCGGTAAAGACTATTCTAACCAGTGCAGATGGTGGAAAATTCAATGGGGAGTCTCATGTTGTAATTGCTGGATTGACAAATTCATATTCTCAGTATGTGACCATTTTTGAGGAGTACGAGATCCAAAGATACGAGGTAAATTCATCAATATTACATTTCACAACTTTCTTAAGGGGATAGAAGCATAAAAGCTTAATGCAGGATCACATACGTTTGTGACAAGTATTTGGAAGCTCCATACGCTGGCTTACAATGTGGTTCCCTGATTAATGACTATAATTGTTGAACCACTTGTGTTGAAGAAAAATCCTACCATCTTACCCACCGAAAGGAAGTTCTTGTGGTGAATAAGGAAAACTTGTAGTGCTGTTAATAATCGTATCATAGATTTGGACTGATTTTCCATTGCTACCACCGTTGAAATCAATTTCATGCTGTCCTGAGTTGGTCACTGATGTAAACTGGAATCTAGTGTCGTATAGTTTATAGTATAACTGATGTCTTTATAGCTGACTCACATTTTTCGTTATCTTCTGGTTGGTTTGTTTCTAGATTAGTAATAGTCGATCTGTTTGTATAGATTTTTGCACAACTCAATCATATCATTTATAAGCTTTTATTGTCATGGTTTATATAATTGCATTGGTGAAATCGTAGGGTTGGTATCGTTGGTATTGCTGAAACTGTAGATTGATAGAAAATGAATGATCCTCTTGTTAGTAATAATCGACCTGTTTGTATAGATTTTTGCACAACTGAATCATATCATCTTTTATTGTCCTGGTTTATATAATTGCATTGGTGAAACCGTATGGTTGGTATTGCTGAAACCGTAGATCGATAGAAAATGAATGATCCTCTTGTTTACACTACATTTAGGTAGCAGACCACTCATGTCATTTATAAGCTTTCAATCCAACATTCGGTAAGATGACTGCGGTTTATTTATATGTTTCAGGTTCCAAGTGATATTTCTAGCGGTACAAATTGCTCAGTTAATGAAAATCAATTTTCGTCAAGTGAAAGAAATACTAATGGTACTATCAATTTTCGTCAAGTGAAAGAAATATTAATGGTACTCCTTCTTGCTAATGAATATTTTCCGTTTATCTTGGATAACCATTTATTTATTTATCTTCTATCTTTGTGACGATATGATTTTTGTTTGTCCAGGTGCTGAGTAAAAGAATGCGGATGAAGTCAAGGTTTTATTTTAGATGTAGGAGGAGTATGAAGGAAGAAAGAGAGTATATGTTACATTCTAAACTCGTTTAAGAACAATATTGTATTTTTGACTTAAATGTGACTTATCTTGATGTTGATTACGATACTTTTGAAGGATAATGATGAATATTAGTGTTGAACTTGCGCTATTGTAAACTCTTAAAATTTTAATGCCACTGGAGCTTATTGGTTACTACATTTATTGTTCGAGAATTCACAGGTCATTTTTTGAATATTATTGTATATATCAGCAGGTACCTGCGGCATTGTAGAAATAACAAATTGAATTGAATTATATTTTGTGTTAGTAAAAGTTTTACTAACATTAGATTATGAGTTAGTATAGCTGTTACAGGATGGTTTATTCTGATTGTATAATCAGCTTTTACTAACATAAATTAGGTGTTAGTATATATGTATACCGACACTTAGTTTTGTGTTAGTATAAATGTACAAGTTATTCTGTCAATTACATTAAGTGTTAGTATAGGTCTTTTGTCTTTACTGACTAAGGAAATAAGTGTCAGTAAAAGCTCAGAACCCTTTACCAACACACACTATATGTGTCGGTATAGACCTATAGTATCTGAGGTTATACCGACTCTTTTTTCATGTGTCGGTAAAGGTCAACTGAGTCTATACCGACACTTTTTGTGGCTATACTGACACAAAAAATGTGTCTGTAAATGGCATTTTTTTGTAGTGTTAGCTATTTTCATAACATGTTCAATTGCTTTGGAGCTTGCTTTTCAGGTGGGTAGCCATAGCATGTGTTATGAAGTAGTTTTTGAACGACGTGTATACCAGAGGTACAAGTGGGTAGGTGTGAGCACGGTGAGCGTTAGAGTCTACGCGGGGGTTATCACGCGGGGGACAACGGTGTAAGGTATGTTGGATTGTGTGGTCTGAACCCCTGAGGGCTTCCTCTGGTTCGGACAAAATTGTGTGCTAAATGCTTAAGAAAAATATGCATGATAAAATTTGTGTTATGTGATTTTTATATGCTCGACGATCAAGCGTTTTATTACTGCGCGTGTATGTCTTTCGGACACTGTAATACTTTATATCACGCGACTACGATACGAGCAAGGATGGTGAAACGCAACGAAGTACGACACTGTCGATAACTATTTTAATTACCTAAGACTTAAAACTTAGGAGAAAAGATTCGGTATTACCGATCTTAGAGCATTGGCACAGAACATGAATATAACCTAGATTACTCCTAGGTATGTGTAAGACATTACGAGGCATCGATTAAATAAAATATATTCTCCAAAGAACTCAAAACTAATGATGGTGAGTTGGTTAAAACGATTAACTATGGAGAAATGGTGGATGGTGTGGTGGTGTAATGTATGTACGGGAAATCCTGGTCTGCATCCATTCCAGCAGGTTGCACAGTGTGATCACCAGAGAGGATCCGAGTGTGGAACCTCTCGTTGTGGAAATCCAATTGATCGTGTTAGATCGGTTGGTAGAGGGTGCTGCCGTTTGGCACACGACTACTGCCATATGGACGTCTCTCTCTCGAGACACAAGGAATCTCAATGGTCTCTGATCATTGGCAACAGGACTACTGTCCAATTAAAAAAAACTTGGTGAGGTTAATGGGAATTTGTCCATCTAACGAGACACCCACAAGATAATAAGAGAGTTGGTGGAAGCGGGGCTTCCAGTGTTGGTGGTAAACATGAGAGTGCGACTTTCGACTCGACGATTTAATCCTTGCTTAGGGATTAAAATGGATTGCTTAATATTTAAATGTTATATGTCAGTTGATGGATTGTGATTGCCTTGTATGAATTGTTGGGTGTTTACATTCACGCATTTACAGTTTTCATTTCTCGCTTATAAACTGGAACAGCATGTAAACTGGATAGCATGTTAAGATGGCTAATCAACCTAAGTAACCTAAAGAGGTCTAAGATAACACAGTTTAACATACTCGGACAAGCGTTGAGCCCTCCATGGGCACCGACATTTATTTGCAGGCGATTGACGTGATGATGGAGCGCGGGTTTTGGGTTTTGGTTATTTTGATATGGCAATAGTTGTAGTTGAATTGAATTATATCGTTTTTGGGTTGCCATGAGCACTGGTGGCATTGTATTAAATATGCCCATTTCCGGTTGATGTAAATTTATACTTAGTTGCTCACTAGTTCCTAGGACGACATTTGGATTCACTATTGGGTGAATGGCGTGGAGAAATGTTGGTAAGCGTTGTGGTTGGATTAGTTTCGATCAGCATGGCGGATGGTTGGCTAAGTCTTTGGAATAGTGGTTGTGACACCCGCCTAGTTAGTGAGTGTTCCCGCTGCGATTATAATGTCTTTAATTTCTGTTGCGATTACTCGGTAATTACAGTGAGGATTAGGATTAATAGACGGGGGTGTTACAGTAACGAGGTTGATTTTACTTGTGCAAGTTTAGAATACAATGGGTACTCCGGCTTGATGTGACTAGCTCTTGTGCATTCAATTTTGTTAGCCCTAATGTGATTAGAAATGACAAAATTTTTAGGTTTAGAACCGTGGTGATTAAGTTAATTTATTAGACTATGAATTGTAGTAGTGCTTCGAGGTGTTCTTCGTTAGTAAAGATGATGCTTTTTTTGAGGTTTTGGTTTGAATACAGTGAATGTTGATGAGTACATTGTTTCATTTGAATTGATAATTTAATTTGGGAATGTTGAAAAATCATGGGAGATGCTGTTGAAATTGTCGTGATTTAATGACTTGAAGTTTGTTGTAAATTCTAATGTTGTTATTTTTTTTGTGAAGCAAACGCTAAGCAATTCTGTTCATTCTTTATCGGGTCTAGCTACCATTTGAGTGCCAATAGCCGGTTCAAAGTATCCTCCTTCTCATTTCGTACTTCAGTTGTATTGATCGGATTAGATTTAAATTATAAATATTTTTGTTCTTTGTTTAATGTGATATTGGATTTATTTCATATGATGATTACAAAACTAAAACGAACATAGTTACCCGTCCGAGATGTACCTAACATTTCATAAACCTCACTACAAAATCATAAAGCCCTAACCCTTCTATAAGCTAAAGGTTAGGGGTACTATAAGGTAGATAACACTAGTGGTGGTCAATCCTACGATGACTAACACTACCGAAGACAGCTAACACTAGTAGTGGTCAACACTACAATGACTAACATTGCTGAAGGCACCTAACACTAGTAGTGGTGAACTTTACAATGACTAAAATTGTCGAAGGTGGCGTACATTTTCGGAAAAAACTAACACCACCGAAATAAAACACATTACTATGAGTTTGATACAAATTTATTTAGCAATGATAATATTCATATATATATATTTAGTAGTACAAAATGTTCTGTTTGTTTTGCAATGGAAAGATTCAAGAGTTGAATAAGATCTATTTTGTAGTTGAATAAGATGCACTTTACAATTAAATAAGATAACTCTTTTGAAATGTGGGATAGTAAATGTGAAAACTGTAAAATTGTAAGTTTGTTGAAGTATGTCCACGCTAATCTTGTTTAAAGCATGAAATTATAATTAACAACAATGTGATTTTTACATTATTCACATATATTTTTAAAATATTAAACCTTCTAAAAATTTTGAGTATACATAAAGATAAATAATATACAATTGCTTCAATTTTCCTTTTTCTTTTTGCCTTTAAGGTTTGTCATTTTTACTCCTCTCTTATTATTTATCGATCAAATACGGGCACTCACATATACTAGTACCACCTTATTTTTGTGACATAGACATAAACCATTTATCTATACTAACATTTAATTTTATATTGAAGTGAAAATACAACGTTTATAAACTTGAAACACTCTTAGAAAAAAATTGTTACTCAAAGTTTTAATTGCATACATCTTCTTACGGTTCTATAATTAAATATCTTAAAAAATTTAAAGTTTTTTCAAATTTAGTAACATTACACGATAGTATAATTATTATAAATTTTCTAGTACATATTATAATAGTATTTGTTTATGTATAACTTATTAATTTCATAATTCTAATAATAAAAACGATAAAAAATCATGTGTAACAGAAATGCTTGCCTAATCTCATTACATTGTGGACAAAATAAATATTTTATATATAATTATATTAGTGAATGATTAATTAACAGTCATCATCTCTGATCAGTTGAATGTGACAAAGTCGATTGCTGTTAGGATATGAGGGTATATTAGTCTATTAGTCTTAGACTTATATTTGTATGTAGTCTATATATATTGGGTGTCTCCCCTATGTACCGATACTTTTATTCACTGAATAAAATCATTGAAAGTCAACATGGTATCAGAGCGCTTACGTTCCTTTTCTCTCTTTTAAAGATTTCAGTTTCTTCTTCTCTTCGTTTCTTCGTCTTTCTTGTTTCCTCGAAGCTTATCCATGTCGGAGACAGAGGAAGATTCGCCGCCAGTTGTGGTGAAGTCGCCCAAGAAGCAAGTTACCAGAAGAGCGGGTGCGCTTCCGGTGAAACGCCAGACTTTCAGTGTCGGCATGGAATACGTGGATCCTTTCTACTTACATTCATCGGACGGCCCGGGGATGTTGCTTACCTCCATACAATTGAATGGTAATGGTACGATTTTTGGTCTTTGGAAAAGATCAGTCTCGTTATCCCTTCGAGCCAAGAACAAGTACGTCTTTGTGGATGGTACTCTTTCTCTACCAGTAGAAGCCACCTGCGAAAGGGATGTGTGGGATCGTTGCAATACAATGGTCATGGTCTGGGTTCTGAATTCCATCAACAAGCAAATTTCTTCGACGGTCATTTTTTTGTCGAACGGCCAAGGATATTTGGGATCAACTCCACGAACGATTTGGTAGACCAAGTGGAGTCTGATTACTCGAGCTCAAGCGCGACATAGTCTGGTCTAATCAAGGGACGGAATCCATTAGCAATTTCTACACCAAGATGAAGAATCTTTGGGATGAGCTTGACGATGTCGACGATCTTCCGGATTGCAGTTGTCTCGGTGGAAATACCTTGGCTGCCTACAGAGCCCGAGAAAGATTGTTGCAATTTGTTATGGGGCTCAACGAGTCCTATTGGCCTGCTCGTGGTACGATCCTGATGATGAATCCCTTGCCGACAGTTGATCAAGCTTATTCCATTTTGATGCAAGAGGAAAACAGCGGCAAGCTAGGGTTTCGCAGTCCGTTTCTGGTTCGTTTTCTTTTAGTACGAATGGGACTTTGAAATCTGAGACTTCGAAGAAGATTGTTTGTGATTTCTACGGGAAACCTGGGCATGCGTTTTCTACTTGTTACAAGAAGAACGGGTTTCCTCCCAACTTCAAGTTCAAAGGGAAGAAGCCGATTGCCAGTTTATCGGAGGTTCAAGGTGAGGGTGCTGTCACTCAACAGAATCTTGTTTCTCCCATCCCTGGGATCACCGCTGAGCAGTACAAGGTCATGACAGACTTCTTTACCAAGAATCACACTGGTGCTATGGCTGGTAACGATTCTCTTTCTGTTTTTTCTTGGTTAAAACTTCCTGTTTGTTGTTCAACTATCTGCCTAGCTGATTCTTGGATTATAGATAGTGGGGCTGCTCACCATGTGTGTTTTAATGCTGATTGGTTCGTCAACTTTTATTCTACTAAGTCTGGAATAAACATAGAACTGCCTGACGGATCTTTGAAGTTTGTTAACACTATGGGAGATGTTAGAATCGGTCGTTCTTTCATTCTTAAGAATGTTCTCTACATTCCAGAGTTCAAGTACAATTTACCGTCTGTTAGCTAGTTTACTAAGTAGCTTGGTGTTGTGTTTGTATTTTAAGAAGGATGTTTGTATATGCCAGGACCTTTCTCTAAAGAGGCAAAGGGAGATTGGTATTGAAATACGTGGCATCTATGTTTTGCTCAAGGAGTCTTTGGATGTGTTTTCTGTTGCAGGACCTTGCCAAGTTAGTAGTATAAGAAATAGAAGTTTATCTGATAGTTCTACTAGGAGTTTTGCTGGAAATTCCTGTTGTTTTTCTGATGTAACAGAAGCTGATTTGAATAATGTTTCTGTTGATGGTTTTCTTCCTGCTTATTCTTGGAATGATTTGAAACTTTGGCACTTGGGTCTTGGGCATTTGTCCCTTGCTAAGACCCAAAAGATTGGGATTGGAAAGTGTGCTTCAGATTGTGGTTTCGTTTGTGAAGTTTGTATCAAAGCTAAACAGACCAAGTTGCCTTTTCCTCGGTCTGCTATTAAGACTAAAGCTTGTTTTGATTTAGTTCATGGTGATGTTTGGGGTCCTTACAGTATTGAAACTCAAGATGGTTATAGGTTTTTCTTAACCCTTGTTGATGATTTTTCTAGGGCCACCTGGGTCCATTTACTTTCTACTAAGGCTGAGGCTTTCCTTTGTATAAAACAGTTTGTTCAAACTATGAATCAGTTTGGTTCCCGCATTAACATTTTGAGAACGGATAATGCTCTCGAGCTAGGTTCTTCTACAGAAGGTAAGCAATTTCTTAGTGATTTAGGCATTATGCATTAGCTCTCTTGTCCCTACACACCTCAGCAGAACGGTGTGGTCGAGAGAAAGCATAGGCATCTTCTGGAAACTGCTCGTACACTTTTGTTCCATTCTATCCTTCCTAAGAGGTATTGGGGTGAATGTTTATTGACGGCTGTTCACTTAATCAATAGATGTCCTACCAAGGTTTTAAAGGGGAAATCTCCTTATTCTGGTTTGTTTAATCATGAACCAGATTTGAGTTTTTTAAAGGTTTTTGGTTGTTTATGTTTCTGTTCTGAGAATTTGATCAAAGATAAGTTGCAACAGAGGGGTTATCCTTGCTGTTTTCTTGGTTATCCCCATGGTTATAAGGGGTACAAAGTTTTAGATCTTGCTACAGGTAGGATTAAGGTGAGCAGAAATGTTAAATTTATAGAGCATATTTTTCCTTTTACTCTAAGCTCTTCTTCCCTTAGCAGATTTCAGACAGAACAGCGTGCTTCAGATAGCTGCAGACAGCAGCACGGAGTCTCTTCTGTTCCTAATGAGTTGAGTTTGGATGCTGCTGGGGAAATGCAAAATCTGCTAGAGGACATTCACAGTAATCTCTCGAAGGTTACCAAATCTGGTAGGAGGGTAACGTTACCTAGTCATTTAAATGATTTAATTTGCTCTTCTGTAACAGATGAGAATGTCTGTATGCATACTTTAACTTCTCTAGTTACTGCTGGTAAGAACCTTAGTTATTCTCTTCCCACTCTTGCTTACATGGAATGCAAAGATGCTTATTATGAGCCTGTTACTTTCGAGGATGCTAATCAGTTTTTGCATTGGAAACGAGCAATGGATGAGGAATTTAATGCTTTGAATCTCAATAATACTTGGGAGATAGTTGATCTACCTCCTAAGAAGAAGCCCATCGGGTGTAAGTGGGTTTTAAAGGTAAAAACTAAAGCTGATGGTAGTGTTGAGAGATACAAAGCTAGACTTGTGGTTAGAGGATATACTCAAAGGGAAGGTATAGACTATCTTGAAACCTTTTCTTCTGTGGTTAAATTAAATACTATTAAAGTTTTGTTTGCTGTTGTTGTTAAACGTGACTGGTGCATATATCAACTCGATATTAATAACGCTTTTCTTCACGGTGATTTGGATGAGGAAATCTATATGCAATTACCTAAGGGTTTGTCTTGTACTAAGCCTAACCAAGTGTGCAGGTTGAGAAAGTCTTTGTACGGTTCGAAACAGGTGTCAAGGCAGTGGAGTGTTAAACTGAATGCCACTTTGAAGACCAGAGGTTACATCCAGTCAAAGAACGACTATTCCTTGTTTTATAAACTCCAAGGAGAACGGTGTGTATATTTAGTTATTTACGTTGATGATATTGCTGTTACTGGGAATGACAAAGAAGAGATAGACTCTCTTAAAGCTTTCCTGCATGATACCTTCAAGATTAAAGATCTTGGACAGGTTAATTTGTTTTTAGGAATACAGTTTAGTAAAATTAATGATGGTCTTATTCTCAGTCAAAAACGTTTTATTGATAATATGTTGAAGGAGTTTGATAATGGCAAGATTAAATGTCGTTCCAGTCCTCTTCCTCAGCTTAAGTCTATGTTTTGAGCAGTGAGAAACTAACAGATCCTTCTCTGTATAGAAGGATAGTTGTAGATCATGGAATCTTGCTGAAGCGGAATGACGATTTCAATCTAGAAGCTTTCTGTGATGCGGACTGGGCTGGGTGCCATCGAACTAGAAGATCCATCAGTGGTTTTGTCATTCGGCTAGGAGGAAGTCTAATCTCTTGGAAGTCCAAGAAGCAAGTGACTGTTTCTCTCTCGTCTACTGAAGCGGAATACCGCTCTCTTCGCGCGCTGTGAAACACCCCGGAACATTAAATCACATAAAATCATAAACGCGAGGAGATTATCCGGTTGCGTTTCATAAGCCGGACATATAATAAATTACGAACTATTAAATTTGGTATATACATGTAACGTTATGTATTAATATGGTCACGTACTTATATATGTACGTATACGAAAATACATGTACGTAATATTACGACATTACAACATGGTAAACATTAACTAAAAACGTCGCATAGGTATTTACAACTATAACACGACAAAATAAAAGGGGGCGTATATAAATATACACGTACGTATGAATGACTAGCAACGTATGCAATTAATAACGTGACATATTATATAGTCACTTATATATATATATATATAAATAAGCATGTATATAACTTATACAAAAAAAAGAGGAAAAGGAAAAGGGAGCAAAGGTGCTCCCGCTGAGGTTCGAACCCCATACCTCTCGTATGCCTAGTGAACGCTTTAACCGGTTGAGTTGTACTCATATTCAATAACAAACTGCACCTCTAGGCACAAGACTGATGCTAAATATTCATGGATAACCTACTCCACCGATCTACGCCGGATAACATGATGCCCACTATATGTTCCTCATCCTCCACGGTCGGCAATTTCACCGCACTAGTCAACAGTCCCTCTATCCTTGTACAACAGACACATAGTCATGGGTTTCAGATCATGCATTACTCCCTTGTAATTTGAAATCACCAGCTCGTGTTCTCCCCTGGCCTCTGTAATGCGAACTGAATAAAAAAAAAACAGACCAGGGTCTGCTGTTGGACAGTGTTACCTTGCAGACTCCGATGCCCTCCCCTGGACTCTATTTCTATCCACGTTTCAAGGTCAGTCAGGCCAGACTCCATGACCGGTTTAAAATTCTAAGAGAATAGACAAAGGAGAGCCACTTCCTGAAAGTGTGAGCTCTCCCAACATTCACAAGTTCTATTGGAACTTACAACCACTAACAGTGTAAATTCCCTGCTCACTTGTGTGAAGTGAACTCCAAGTTCCTTGGTCTCTCCATTCCTGCCTGATCAATCTGAGGCTTAAGCTCCTGAAGAACACAAAGACAAAGAAATCAGGAACAATGCAGTCCAGGAACTATCAGGTAAAACCGAAACATATATACTCCCTCTGTTGGTTTTGCCGTGATTCCTTACACCAGTTTCTCTAACTATCTTCTTGTCTCACGCAAGAACCCTGCATGCTAGCTACGAGTAGGGCCCTGAAATCTTGAAACCAATCTCCCTCCAAGAACTCCTGAAGGTGAGGCCGTGAAGGAAAGAAAAAAAACATAGACCTCTGATTTCTGTAACTCTTTCCATCTTTTCCTGGTTATAACTTGGCCTGACTAGTGAGCATCTCCTCCTCAGTTACCCAGTTGCTGGAAATCTCGTAGTGTGCCAAGAACCAAGCAAGGGGAATCAGCTAAGATACAAAAGTGGTGAGTTCCCTTTAAACTGACTTCTTAAACAGAAAACAAAGGAGAATCGAATTTGTCTGGTGCTAACCTGATAGCTATTTCAAACTCTTCAACTTTGTCCTTCTGTGCACCAAACCCCCAGAAGTAAAATAAGGGTTGATTTGGCTTAAAAATGAACTTAAAGCAATGCCTAAACCCCCCCCCCCCTTCTAAGTCGGTAGACACATAACATGCAGAAAAAAAAGAGAGAGAACAGATTAATGAGCAATAAGGAAACAGAAAAGGAAGGAATATCAGTTTCGGGTTGTTTCAGTTTTTATCAGTTTGTCCAGTTTCTGTTTTGGATGTGCCTGTGATATTACCAAGGGTGTACTGGGATTCAAGTTCTTAATAAGACACTTAACTAATTAAGCAAACATAGAGGGAGAAGTGGAAAGGTGAGATTAACAAAAAAAGAACAGAAAGAAAAACGATAGAAGAGGACATGCATCAGTGCAAATTTCAATTTTTCAGATCCCTCTTTGTTGTGTAAACGGTTTTCTAAAGTGCTGTCCGTTATGGGTTAGACTAGAGTGGCGTTGAAAAATCACATGAAGACATAAAATAATAGAAGCTAACAGATCGATTTCAGATTTGCAATTCTTTTGGTTCTGTCTCGTCTCAGTATTAAACCATACCGGTATCAGCTTCAGTTTCTGAAAATATGTGTTTATCTGTATATCAACTTCTCAGGGTATAGTCTTGTTGTTGTGGGATAGCTTGGGACTTAAACTTCTGATAAAACCCTTGGTAAGGGGGGGGACACACCTGGGTAGAAGTAAAAACATGATCAAGGAACCATAAGAAAAGAAAATAGAAGAAGAGGTAGCAGTTGTTCATGTTTATTTCTTTTCAGTTTCAGGATTCCTTGATTTCTGTACAAACACGTTTTAGTAGGAGTAATAATGTTGTACTGGGTTTGTTTGGGGTTGAAACCATGATTAATACTAAGTTAAGTAACTGGATGGGATAAAACCAGAAACCCAAGTCGTAAGCAAACAGAAGCATCAAGCTCAGTCATAGTTTCAGTTTTGTAGTTGTTATCAGTTCCTGTATAAAAGAATTCCAGTGGGAGTATCAGTGGGTATTAGGTTGTTTCAGGTTTAAGAACTTTAGTAAAACACTTGACTTGAGTTATGAACATCTTGGGGAAAAAGAAAACAGAAGAGAAAGGAGGTAGGAAATGACATAGCAGTTATGTTTCAGCTGTGACCAAGTTCTGTATAGGGTTTTTCTGAAACGTGTTTCAAGTGGCTCTGACCTGTTGTGGATTTAAAATCTTAATAACATACTTGACCATCATGAGTGAATAAAGAGGGTGAAGATGGGAGTCACATCTAAGCAGAAAGAAAATAACAGAAAAGAAAGATAGCAGTAAAACCATTAGTGTTAGTTTTCAGCCCCTTATCAGTTTTGTTCAGTTCAGTTCTTGAATGTACCAGTGATGCTAATCAAATTGCCTTGGGTTTTGTTTTGGGTTTAGAAGCTTTATAGGACACTAAAGTAACTGAGTTAGCAACTTGGGAAGAAGGGAAAAACAACTCGTGAACAAAGAACATAAATAAAATAGAGGAAACATCAGTCTAGCGTTTCAGTGTTATAAGTTTTGTTTTCTGTAAAGAATATTTAGAGGTGTTACCCATGAGATCTTGGATCTGTTTGAGTTTAAAACTACTGATAAGATACTTAGCCAAGTGGGTAAGCAGATGGAGGGAAGATTGAGAAACAAAATCGTGAACCAACAAAAGATAGAGGAAGATGTTTCAGGTTATGGTTTCAGTTGCAGTTCCAGTTTTTCTGGAGCTAGTGTCTTCTGTAAAACCATGTGACAGAGGGTTGAGTTAGATTAATAATCAACCTAAATCAGTGCTAATACATTTATCTAGGTTGGTTTATTCGTGGGGAAGGTTAAGAGGCAGTTTAACAGACATGAAAGAAGGAATGAAGCTGAAATATAAAGGTTCTGGTTCCAGATTTTCAGTTTTTCTGTATTGTAACTTCTGTACAACAGTCTTACAGCAGTACTAACAGTGTTGCTCTGAGCTGGTTCTTAGTTTAAAACATCCCTAGTACTAATAAGTAAGTGTACAAACACTTTTGGGAAGATATAAACCAAAGAGATACATCTGGGAAGGAACTGGAATTGAGGGATGCACAGTTTGAATGTTTCGGTTTCTGTGATGTGTGTGCTTCAGTATGGCTGGTTTCCAGGGGTTGTGAGAGTATGATGTTGGTGATAACGAACCCAAACCCTAACTAACACGTGCAGCTAGGTTGGTAAAACCTCTTGGGAGGATTAAATATTAGTAGATGCATTTAAAATGAGGTTAGATACGGTTATATACTAGAATCTTATTTCAGGTTTCAAAACCTTTGGGCTTTAGTATAAGTGAGTTCCAGAAGTATATGAGGAGCTTGTTGCGTTGATAATGAGGTTAAACCATAGCTAACATAACTAGGAAGAAAGGAATACATTTGGGGGGAATTAAAAATAAACTTCTATAATCGAAAGTTAAAGCTAAGAGAAGAGAGGTACCAATTGTGAGTTGCGGGTTTTGTGCTTAGTTTCTATGTAAGTAGGTTGTTGTATTAAGTTAGTTATAATTGTTAAAACTGCACTAGGATGCCTAGTTATGAGGGGATACACCTTAGGCGAATTAAAATCCTTCTTGATTAAACTTGTTACATGGTAGTGTTAGAATACTCTAAAATATTAGCTAGAAGAAAAGACTTAGCTAACTTGTAAAACGTCGTGGTAAATGCCCTAGAAGTAACATAAAGTTTAAGACTAATACTTGGCAAGTTCTAAGGGCCACTGTAAGTCTAACATTCAAGAATCCATCTAGGGAAAAACCCCGATAAAATGGAATAAACTAGGAAAAAGTTACGAGGGTTGTCGCATGAAATTATAAACTGACAAACTGTTTTTAATTACCGTTAAGGTCGTAACGTACACCAACCGGGACCCCGTGTGTGAGGCGACACTTGCTTTTGAATAAGGTATGGACATGTGTGGTTCGTATGTTGCCGTGTTACACGGCTTGTGTGCTGTGTGCTTTGTTTGACAATGACTATCAGACTATGCATGAAATTGGATTGCTTCTTGTGGCTTGCTTATATGCTTGTTATATATCCTTGTGGCATATTACTTGCGCGCACACAGTAGTTTAGTCCCTTTCTCGTTTTATAGAACTCGAGATGAACCACGACGAACTATGAAAACAAAGAAAAACTCTATAAGGGGAACTCCTCTCTAAACCATTGAGGACGTACCATGGCACCCACTCTGGTGTCTATTCATTAATGATAATGAAGAGCAAATCTCAATTGGTGGGACATGACGAACCACGTGGACAAACAAAAGAACTATACAAAGAGAAAACTCCTCTCTAACTATAGAGGACCGCTAATGACACCCACTATGGTGTCGAGATTATAATGATATTGAAACGAAAAGTACCAACTGGTGAAACACAGAACAACCCGGGAAGACAACAGCTCGGGCCGCGGGTATGGATGATCGGGAGTTGGCATCTGCATCAGATCCTTCGACCGTCTATGGTGGAATATATTTTGGGGGTCCCTGGGTGACCCCACTTTCTCAGCACATCCTGGAGTCTAGAGATGACTCCGCTTTCTTGACCCTGGGTGTCGGGAATGGGGGAGTGACAAATTGGTGAAGCTTATCCTGGAGTCTAGAGGTGACTCTGCTTTCTCGACCCTGGGTGTCGGGAATGGGGGACTAGCTATGGAGGAGACGTCCTCCAACGTGCGGTGATAAAAGAATTCCCAAACAATCCTTAAAGAAACAAGGAACGATTAACACCTACATAATAAAGTCTCGGGATCTAATCTATATCCCCTGACTCGGTGCCAGAGAATAGAGGGAAACCTGTGTAATGAGACCAAGCAAATAAGAAAATTCACAGATGTGATTCTTTTAGAAACAAGGAAAGATTGGCACCTATATAAGGTCACGGATCTAAACTATATCCCCAGACCTGGTGCAAGGAAAGAAAGAAAACACATCATGGGAACAAGAGAAAAAATGAAAACACACAACGATCGAACGATCCCATAGTGAGGATCACTGGTAAACATATCTATGCACACGTCTGATGACTTACATGATTGCTGTTGCTATATTAGCAGCTTGTTGTGCTTGGTTGCGTGTTTGATGTGCTATGATGCCAGCCTGTTATGCTTGGATGTTTGTGATATTGCTATGCTACCTTAAAGTGTGTTTGATATTATGATGTATTGTGATGTGCTTTACTGCTTTATTATGGCATGTAAATTGACTTAATAATATTCGACCAAGTAGTCATGTGGCCCGGCAACATACGGGCTACACACGTTCATACTCAGCGTAGTTTGCTGAGTCCTTCCCAACCCAAATTTTTACAGGTATTATGCTGGACGATAACGGAGCGTAGGCGGGATGACTACCATGGGGGTAGTCCATCAAGGCATAACGTTTGAGGATGTGGCTGTATGTCTAATGTACCCGAGATGAAATTCTCAGTTTATAATTTGGCAATTTGTTGTGGACACTCGATACTTGGAATTGTATCTATATTGTACATGAGTTTTTATTGAGGGCTGTTTCCAGTCATGTAGACCGTAACTTAGTATTAGTGATGTGGTCTGTCAACCACGTGGGTGGTTGGCATCTGTAGCACCTGGATGATATCGAGAATCCGCTGCGTAGTTATCATGTAATATGATAGGAGCTTGGTTTTGTACTATTGGATGTTTATTCGGGGGTGTTACAGAAAGTGGTATCAGAGTGTAGTTGTGCTCTGATGACTGGAGCAGAGAAGTACCGAGTATAGAAAAGCCCGAATTCGGGGAAACGGGGTTAAGGGTTAGCATGTGAGGCGCGTTAGTTAGGGTTCTTCCTTAATAAACTACTGAATACCTAACAGACACTTACGCCCAACCCCCACACCACTAATCTTCTTTAAACCCAGAGAAGGAACGCCAGAGAGGTAGAAAGTCTCCTCTAACTCGGGAAAACCCGATCTGGCATCTACTTAATGTCATAAAATCAACCCGTGAAGAAAATACTATACTATACAAAAGACATTGCCAAAAGAATAATACGCGTAGAGGGACCAATTTTAGCGGCAACTTGGGTCGACATGCTTCAGCGATAGGACCCTACCTCACAAGCAAAGAGGACCGAAATACCCAAAAATTTATGAAATAATAAAGCTTCAAAAAAAAGCAAATAATTAAGCTAAGGATGGGATTGGAAGAAATTATACAATTCATACACTTGAGAGGCTGATTTTAGTAAACCTTTCCTGAAACCACGAAATAAGAGAATATAGTTGAGACGAAATTACACCATAAAATTGGTACAACCTATAATGCTTAATGAAACATGACACAATACTATACACACAAAAAAAATCTCAGAATTCAATAAATTTCCTGCTCCTCCTCATGTTTCTCTTCATTCTCTGTATTACCTGAGAAAAACAATACCACCTCCTTTCTTCTCCTTTTATCCAATTATTCTTCGAAGTCTCTCAATCTTAGACAGCTGAAATTGGTGACCACAACTGGTCATCCTCTTCTACTTCTACCACCGGCAATCGAGGAACTGTTAAAATACCCGCAAGTAATGCTACGGGTAACTGTGGAATTAAATTTTATAAGAAGATAACCCTTTGTGCTGTTTCTGTTCTCATTAACTATGAATATGGAGGAAATGATATGGAGTCTCACTAACGAATACCGTGGGAACATGAAATTAAAACTCTAGTTCCAATAATTAATATGGAAACCGGAATAAAGTGTAAGTCAGATAGAAGTGAGCCTAAATGGGCCAACAAGAAAAAAATCAGACAAATATTTATGAGGAGGAAATATCATGAGGAAACCAAATATTATCAATAACTGGGTATTGAAATTTGGAAATTGCCAACAAAATAATCTGATAGGCTAAGATCATTTGTACGTGAAGAGAAAATAGTAATAATATGAGAACTTGGAAGTATACAATCGTAGATCTGAAATACCCCTAAATTAATTTAAATTAATTTAGTGGATTTCTTTTATTAAACCTTTAATAATATTATTAAGTATTAAATTATTTATGGAATGAGGAATATTAATTATTATATGGAATTATGAATATTAAATTATTATATGGGATTATGAATATTAAATTAGTATATGGAATTGTGAAATTTATTTAGGGGTTTTCTCCTATTTAACCCTAATTATTATACATTATTATATAGTATTATGAATTTAATAATAAGATTTATAAGTCAATAAATCTTGGGAAAATTATTAAACACTCCAAATATATTATAAAGATTTTAGGAAGTGTTGGAACACATGTTTTGAAACATAAAAGTCAATATAAAATTCTAGAAACCTTAAGCTTATTAAGCCTTGCTAGAGTTGACTTTTTGAGAATGGTCAAACCAGGTCATGAAACCTATACCAATAAATAGGTTATGAAAAACCATGAAGATCGATAAAAGAACGTCAAAAACGGATCATCCTAGCCAAAGTTATGCTAGATTGAAGTTTTGAATCAAAATTTTTAAGAGACGCCACGTGTCACTCTGTAATGAGTCGCCCACACTTAGCCGATTTCTTCCCTGATTTTCGTAACCGAATTCCCTTACTTTGCCCTAACTTTAGACGGCTGTAACTTTCACATCCCTCAATATTTTTCCATGCCGTCTTCACCATTCTCTTCTCCTACAATTCCTCTTTCCAACCATTACTCACACATACCCTAATTCAGTATATCAGCCGGAAATTCGATCCAAAGTAGCCACCTTGCAATCCGAAACTGCAGTTTTCCAGTTTCTCTTCGAATTCAGGTAACTTCGACTAGCCTAACTTCTTCGTTTCTCAGCCAAATTCCATTTTCTTTAGCTCGTTTTGAAGAGCTCTAATCCCTCTATAACTTTCATGTTTATGACCAAAGCCAATTCCAAACCGTTTGTAAGAGAGAGGTGTCTAAAGTTTCGAATTCATCACAGCATAAAATCACAGTTTTCTTTCCAGAAAACGTAAGGTAACTCGCAACTTCTAGCTTCAATATCTTTCTGTATGGTGCGAGTTAGGATTAGTTCTTTGTTATCAATGCGTAGAGCTACGTTTCCTCTTTTGATTAAGCCTTTATACGTATTCTATTCGATCTAGAACTTAACTTATAGATCCTCAAAGTGAGCTCCTCGAAACAGTCAAGTTCGAACCTTTTCCAGAAAACTGAATCGAATTCCTTCGATTTGTGTAACTCCGGTGAGTTTTTATTCAATTCCTCATATTTTGCTGATCGGTATTGTATTTCCGACCTAACCCATGTACCAATTTTCATCTATTATGCACCGAGTTCATAGAATTGTTCAATTCGAACCAAAAACGACCTAACCCTATTCGAAAGAGAACCCAGATTCGATTCTTGCATAATACCGCATTATAATTGGTAAAATCGGTGTCAAAAGATTCGTTTTTTCAATTTCG
>JAIOTZ010001826.1:0-28024 GCA_023374045.1 Limonium bicolor
ACTAACTCCCTTCATCAATAACCTTTGGAGTTACTTTCTTTTATGTTTCCAATCTTCCCCCTTCTTCTTCTCAATCCTTTCACGGCAGTCTCGTAAATATATATATAAATATATCACACCGGACACAACTTTGACAGGGTCCAAATTCTTCGTATGAGCTCCGATTTGTTCCCCGTTTGCGGCGTTGGAAAGCTCGTGAGGAGAACTATGCATTTTCACCATCATTTTCTGCTTTAAACATATAAATTGGCATCAGTTCTTGCCCAAAGTAAGAGTCATGAAAAGCATAGGATAAGTGTGAAAAAGCACATAAAAAGGTTGCATAAATAAGAATTTAGCACCAATAAAACCATATCAATTTCACACTTATCAAATCACCCCACACTTAGCCTTTTGCTTGTCCCCAAGCAAAACTCTCAAGCACAAGTAAAACCGAGCTAATGGAACTCAACAGGAAAGGAAGAGCACAGAAGAAAGGAATTGCTAGCTTAACCATTAAAGGGGGCAATTCAAATTATTCAAAACAATTTATTCTTTCCAAAAACATGAAGTCATTCGAAGCTAACAAATGAGAAACGAAACCATAAGAGTCTTGCCTTTAACCTTGAGCCAATCCACCTTTTTCCTTCACAAACCATAGAAACGACAAGGGACATGAAGTAAGATCATATTCCATCATACCTTTCAATGTCACATACTCTTGATCCATAAGAGAAATTAATCTGTACTTAGCTTAGCATTTACATAAATATTTCAATTAAAGCGCTTTCAATTTCTTTCACCACAGACTTTTCTCTCCACCCATGTAGCGGCTTTGGGTCAACTATCCCAGATCACAAGGACCTTAGGTAGCTAGGTGATAAAGCACCCTAAAAGACTTAATAACCAAGTGGACGAGGCCTGATTTGGATCAGAATTAAAATTAGCATGCTTAGGATCAGCGGAGTACCTTGCCTTGTTCTTTTCCAACCATTTCAATCCAGTTCATTCCAAGGCTCAAAGCTAAAAGCAAGGTTCAGATGGAGAATATTCTCGTTTGTTTTAGCATTTTCAGAACAAAGACTTCAATTCAGCAATTAAAAACTAGAAAATTTCAAAATTTTGCACCCCAAGATCAGCTAACCAACTAAACTTCCTCTATGGCTTCCTTCCAAGTTGAGCAACCACAACTTAATTTTAACAAATGCAAGAGAAAAGAGCTCAGAGACGCACAAAAAACAAGCGCCGAAGGAGCTTACCCCACCTACTTAGAGTGAAGCAATGTCCTCATTGCGTAGGAAGAATTAACATTGTGCAAGCAATCCAACAGGGAAACAAAATCACACACAGCAGTTCAGAGGGGAGCGTGTAAAACATAAAAGAGTAGAAAAGTAAAGAATACTCCCCAGAGTCCGCTCAGGGTGTGCAGCAAGGCCAACCCCACACTTGAGTTCAGCTAAGCAACAAAGTAAGCAAGCTGAGAAATATAATCTGCAAAGCCAGGAGAACTCAAGTGGAACCAGACAAAACCATCAGTAGAAAAATAAGAGCCAAGGCTCTTGCAATAAGCATAACATCAGTGAACACACACACAAACTTAAAAGAAAAGAGCAAAATAAACACCTAAACTAAGAAAGGGAAAAAGATACAAACCGGTGGGTTGCCTCCCACCAAGCTGCCCGGAGTTAGAGTCTCTGGCTAGACTTTCACTTCGTCATCCCGGGTCAAAAATAAAAGTTGACAATAGCGTCAACGAGAGAAAGAAGTGGACAACAATCAGTAGTAAACCACCTGGATCAAAACAAAATGTTACCTCGACAGATAAAGGATAAAAATAAATACTCCACAAAACCTGGTGTTTGAGAAAGTATTGACAGTAACGGATCTCAAGCAGAAGACCAGGTGATGATTGTTGTTTTTCCTCAAATTGAAGGATGTAAACATCCTCCTTCTGTGGGTGAGGCTCAAAGAGACCGTGGTAATGGCAAAGTGGTGGTGGCTCGCCCCTTTCAAATTTAAGGATGTCAACATCCTTTTCGTTTAGGACCAAGGGTGGTGAGGGAGGGTGACTTGATATTTCAACATGTTGCTCCACTACATTGTTCAAGATTGAATCCTGTTGTCGAAGAGTGATTTTGTGTAGGTAGTCTGGTTGATCCTCTAACCACAATGATATTGTACTTCGAGACAGTCATCGAACTCGTGAGGTCCCCCACAATTTGAGCAATATATATCCTGTGAATAGGATGATTCGTGTTCGAATTGCTCCTCAACTCGCCTCATCTCTTCAATTTCGGGGCAATCTTCGAACTCGTGATTTCCCCCACACTGCGAGCAACACAAATCAGAGGAAAACAGATCAAAAGAACCAGAAGACTCTTGCTCCACTGCCCAAACAGAGTCTGTTCCATAGACTCTCCCCATCCTTTTGTTGGCTAACTGTCTATAAAGTCAGATGTCTCATCGTACGATCTTTTCAGTTCAACCAACAACTTGTACAACTCACTTGCCATTGCTTCATCGATTCCGATGTTTTCCATTGCTAGAAATAACTAAGAACAAAATAAACTAATAATAAAAATAAACAAAACAAAAATACTTTAAACCAGGAATATAATAAAATAGAATAGAATTAAAAAAACAAAGAACAAAATAAACTAAAGATAAAATAGAATAGAAAAAACAAAATAAAACAAACAAATTAACTAAAATTAATTAAATAAAAACAAAACAAGATAAACTATCAATGGAAATAATAACAAAATAAACTAGCATGAAATAAATAGAAATTAAAAAAACTAAAACAAAACTAAATAAAATAAATTAAATATAAACAAAAAACTAAAAATAATTAAAATTAGAACTAAGATAAAAATAGAAAGAATAACATATAAAAAAACAATAACTAAACAAAAAAATAAATAAAAAAAAGCAAACAACAAAAATTAAATTATAACTAAATTAAAACAGAAATAAGTAAATAAAATAGAACTAAGAGATAAAAAACAAAAAACAAAAAAAACAATAGAAAAAAAAAAGATGACCACCAAAGTTAAGGACTAGACAAATGTCAAGTCCCCGGCAACGGCGCCATTTTGCAAACAAGAATTTGACCTACTAAAAGCTAAAGAAATAAACCTAGAAATTAATAAATCAAAAGTCTTCGGGTTGCAAATAATCCCGGTCACTGCAGTATAGAAAACGTAGCAACCAGGTATCGAATCCGCGGGACTTGAAGAAAGTAAGTCTAGTCCTAAGAAAACTGGAAATTCAGAGGTTGTTCTTGTTTTGGGAATCAAATAAGAAAGAAGAAAATAAACGAAATAAAACTGATAAAGTTATATGGATGAGTGGAACTCCGGGTTCAAGTTATTTTTTCACTAGTCGGATTATGCGAACTTCTACAAATCGATAAGAGATATGGATTGGCTAATTCTTCAATATCTTTCCAGAATTAAATCATAATCTCTGAAAAGCTCATCTAGTAGAACACACACAAGGTCTAATCCAGAACCTAGCGAAACACACATAGATGGATGAAGCTTAAAGAATTACGACGCACCTGAGGGAAAATATAATCAATCCGATCTAATTTTCCACAGGCTAACAGATTAATTTGACCTTCTTGTTAATCACTGATCTGATCATAACAAGATTCGTAAGGCTTTTTAAGAAATTCGCGAGATTAATTAAAAAGCACAACATTTGCATTAATCTGAAACAATCCGAAAATAAAATCTCAAATCATAATTGTAGATGTACATGTAAAACGAACTAGCTACAAATAACCAGCACCCGGAGCAAATCCTTCCTAGCCTAGCATTTTACAAAGAGAGTATAGAGAGATAGAGAAGAATTAATCTGGTGTAGAAGATTCCTCCGTTTGTCTCGCTATCCAGATCTGCAATTTACTAGGCTGGAGGTTGAAGATGATGGTGGAGGAGAAGAACTCTCGCGGCTGCTTGCGTTCTTCTCGGCGTGAGAAAAAGAAATAAAAACTAAACCTAAAGCTAAAAATAGAACTGAAGTGATGTTGTGTGGATGAATGTGGATGAATGGATCTCTCCAAAGTCTTCCATATTTATAAGTCTAATTGAAGACTCTTTGTTTGCTCCTTGATGACTCATTTTAATTTCCTTCGGTTTCGCGAAGTAAATGGAGGCCCTTCAGTTGATTCAGAATTTAAGTAACTCTTTTCAATTTACTTCCGTCATCAATAAGTTATGGAAAACTCTAGAGTTACTAACTTCAACTAACTCCCTTCATCAATAACCTTTGGAGTTACTTTCTTTTATGTTTCCAATCTTCCCCCTTCTTCTTCTCAATCCTTTCACGGCAGTCTCGTAAATATATATATAATATATCACACCGGACACAACTTTGACAGGGTCCAAATTCTTCGTATGAGCTCCGATTTGTTCCCCGTTTGCGGCGTTGGAAAGCTCGTGAGGAGAACTATGCATTTTCACCATCATTTTCTGCTTTAAACATATAAATTGGCATCAGTTCTTGCCCAAAGTAAGAGTCATGAAAAGCATAGGATAAGTGTGAAAAAGCACATAAAAAGGTTGCATAAATAAGAATTTAGCACCAATAAAACCATATCAATTTCACACTTATCAAATCACCCCACACTTAGCCTTTTGCTTGTCCCCAAGCAAAACTCTCAAGCACAAGTAAAACCGAGCTAATGGAACTCAACAGGAAAGGAAGAGCACAGAAGAAAGGAATTGCTAGCTTAACCATTAAAGGGGGCAATTCAAATTATTCAAAACAATTTATTCTTTCCAAAAACATGAAGTCATTCGAAGCTAACAAATGAGAAACGAAACCATAAGAGTCTTGCCTTTAACCTTGAGCCAATCCACCTTTTTCCTTCACAAACCATAGAAACGACAAGGGACATGAAGTAAGATCATATTCCATCATACCTTTCAATGTCACATACTCTTGATCCATAAGAGAAATTAATCTGTACTTAGCTTAGCATTTACATAAATATTTCAATTAAAGCGCTTTCAATTTCTTTCACCACAGACTTTTCTCTCCACCCATGTAGCGGCTTTGGGTCAACTATCCCAGATCACAAGGACCTTAGGTAGCTAGGTGATAAAGCACCCTAAAAGACTTAATAACCAAGTGGACGAGGCCTGATTTGGATCAGAATTAAAATTAGCATGCTTAGGATCAGCGGAGTACCTTGCCTTGTTCTTTTCCAACCATTTCAATCCAGTTCATTCCAAGGCTCAAAGCTAAAAGCAAGGTTCAGATGGAGAATATTCTCGTTTGTTTTAGCATTTTCAGAACAAAGACTTCAATTCAGCAATTAAAAACTAGAAAATTTCAAAATTTTGCACCCCAAGATCAGCTAACCAACTAAACTTCCTCTATGGCTTCCTTCCAAGTTGAGCAACCACAACTTAATTTTAACAAATGCAAGAGAAAAGAGCTCAGAGACGCACAAAAAACAAGCGCCCAAGGAGCTTACCCCACCCCATACTTAGAGTGAAGCAATGTCCTCATTGCGTAGGAAGAATTAACATTGTCCAAGCAATCCAACAGGGAAACAAAATCACACACAGCAGTTCAGAGGGGAGCGTGTAAACATAAAAGAGTAGAAAATAAAGAATACTCCCCAGAGTCCGCTCAGGGTGGCAGCAAGGCCAACCCCACACTTGAGTTCAGCTAAGCAACAAAGTAAGCAAGCTGAGAAATATAATCGCAAAGCCAGAGAACTCAAGTGGAACCAGACAAAACCATCAGTAGAAAAATAAGAGCCAAGGCTCTTGCAATAAGCATAACATCAGCGAACACACCACAAACTTAAAAGAAAAGAGCAAAATAAACACTAAACTAAGAAAGGGAAAAAGATACAAACCGGTGGGTTGCCTCCCACCAAGCTGCCCGGAGTTAGAGTCTCTGGCTAGACTTTCACTTCGTCATCCCGGGTCAAAAATAAAAGTTGACAATAGCGTCAACGAGAGAAAGAAGTGGACAACAATCAGTAGTAAACCACCTGGATCAAAACAAAATGTTACCTCGAAAGATAAAAAATAAATACTCCACAAAACCTGGTGTTTGAGAAAGTATTGACAGTAACGGATCTCAAGCAGAAGACCAGGTGATGATTGTTGTTTTCCTCAAATTGAAGGATGTAAACATCCTCCTTCTGTGGGTGAGGCTCAAAGAGACCGTGGTAATGGCAAAGTGGTGGTGGCTCGCCCTTTCAAATTTAAGGATGTCAACATCCTTTTCGTTTAGGACCAAGGGTGGTGAGGGAGGGTGACTTGATATTTCAACAGTTGCTCCACTACATTGTTCAAGATTGAATCCTGTTGTCGAAGAGTGATTTTGTGTAGGTAGTCTGGTTGATCCTCTAACCACAATGATATTGTACTTCGAGACAATCATCGAACTCGTGAGGTCCCCCACAATTTGAGCATATATAATCCTGTGAATAGGATGATTCGTGTTCGAATTGCTCCTCAACTCGCCTCATCTCTTCAATTTCGGGGCAATCTTCGAACTCGTGATTTCCCCCACATGCGAGCACACAAATCAGAGGAAAACAGATCAAAAGAACCAGAAGACTCTTGCTCCACTGCCCAAACAGGTCTGTTCCATAGACTGCCCCATCCTTTTGTTGGCTAACTGTCTATAAAGGTCAGATGTCTCATCGTACGATCTTTTCAGTTCAACCAACAACTTGTACAACTCACTTGCCATTGCTTCATCGATTCCGATGTTTGCCATTGCTAGAAATAACTAAACAAAATAAACTAATAATAAAATGGAACAAAACAAAAATACTTTAAACCAGGAATATAATAAAATAGAATAGAATTAAAAAACAAAGAACAAATAACTAAAGAAAAATAAACAATAGAAGAAAACAAAATAAAACAAACAAATTAACTAAAATTAATTAAAACACAAACAAGATAAACTATCAATGGAAATAATAACAAATAAACTGCATGAAATAGAATAAAATTAAAGAAACAACTAAAACAAAACTTGATAAAATAAATTAAATATAAACAAAACTAAGAAATATATTAAAATTAGAACTAAGATAAAAATAGGAAAGAAATAACTATAAAAAAAAACCAAAAAACTGAAACAAAAAAGTAAATAAAAATATATAACAAACACAAAATTAAATTATAACTAAATTAAAACAAGAAATAAGTAAATAAAATAAAATAGACTAAAGATAAACAAACAAAACAAAAAAACAAATAGAAAAAAAAAATGACCACCAAAGTTAAGACTAGACAAATGTCAAGTCCCCGGCAACGGCGCCATTTTGCAAACAAGAAATTTGACCTACTAAAAGCTAAGAAATAAACCTAGAATTAATAAATCAAAAAGTCTTCGGTTGCAAATAATCCCGGTCACTGCAGTATAGAAAACGTAGCAACCAGGTATCGAATCCGCGGGACTTGAAGAATAAGTCTAGTCCTAAGAAACTGGAAATTCAGAGGTTGTTCTTGTTTTGGGAATCAAATAAGAAAGAAGAAAATAAATTGAAATAAAACTGATAAAGTTATATGTGAGTGGAACTCCGGTTCAAGTTATTTTTTCACTAGTCGGATTATGCGAACTTCTACAAATCGATAAGAGATATGGATTGGCTAATTCTTCAATATCTTTCCAGAATTAAATCATAATCTCTGAAAAGCTCATAGTAGAACACACAAGGTCTAATCCAGAACCTAGCGAAACACACATAGATGGATGAAGCTTAAAGAATTACGACGCACCTGAGGGAAAATATAATCAATCCGATCTAATTTTCCACAGGCTAACAGATTAATTTGACCTTCTTGTTAATCACCGATCTGATCATAACAAGATTCGTAAGGCTTTTTAAGAAATTCGCGAGATTAATTAAAAAGCACAACATTTGCATTAATCTGAAACAATCCGAAAATAAATCTCAAATCATAATTGTAGATGTACATGTAAAACGAACTAGCTACAAATAACCAGCACCCGGAGCAAATCCTTCCTAGCCTAGCATTTTACAAAGAGAGTATAGAGAGATAGAGAAGAATTAATCTGGTGTAGAAGATTCCTCCGTTTGTCTCGCTATCCAGATCTGCAATTTACTAGGCTGGAGGTTGAAGATGATGGTGGAGGAGAAGAACTCTCGCGCGCTTGCGTTCTTCTCGGCGTGAGAAAAAGAAATAAAAACTAAACCTAAAGCTAAAATAGAACTGAAGTGATGTGTGGATGTGGTATGATGGATGGATCTCTCCAAAGTCTTCCATATTTATAAGTCTAATTGAAGACTCTTTGTTTGCTCCTTGATGACTCATTTTAATTTCCTTCGGTTCGCGAAGTAAATGGAGGCCCTTCAGTTGATTCAGAATTTAAGTAACTCTTTTCAATTTACTTCCGTCATCAATAAGTTATGGAAAACTCTAGAGTTACTAACTTCAACTAACTCCCTTCATCAATAACCTTTGGAGTTACTTTCTTTTATGTTTCCAATCTTCCCCCTTCTTCTTCTCAATCCTTTCACGGCAGTCTCGTAAATATATATAAATATATCACACCGGACACAACTTTGACAGGGTCCAATTCTTCGTATGAGCTCCGATTTGTTCCCCGTTTGCGGCGTTGGAAAGCTCGTGAGGAGAACTATGCATTTTCACCATCATTTTCTGCTTTAAACATATAAATTGGCATCAGTTCTTGCCCAAAGTAAGTCATGAAAAGCATAGGATAAGTGTGAAAAAGCACATAAAAAGGTTGCATAAATAAGAATTTAGCACCAATAAAACCATATCAATTTCACACTTATCAAATCACCCCACACTTAGCCTTTTGCTTGTCCCCAAGCAAAACTCTCAAGCACAAGTAAAACCGAGCTAATGGAACTCAACAGGAAAGGAAGAGCACAGAAGAAAGGAATTGCTAGCTTAACCATTAAAGGGGGCAATTCAAATTATTCAAAACAATTTATTCTTTCCAAAAACATGAAGTCATTCGAAGCTAACAAATGAGAAACGAAACCATAAGAGTCTTGCCTTTAACCTTGAGCCAATCCACCTTTTTCCTTCACAAACCATAGAAACGACAAGGGACATGAAGTAAGATCATATTCCATCATACCTTTCAATGTCACATACTCTTGATCCATAAGAGAAATTAATCTGTACTTAGCTTAGCATTTACATAAATATTTCAATTAAAGCGCTTTCAATTTCTTTCACCACAGACTTTTCTCTCCACCCATGTAGCGGCTTTGGGTCAACTATCCCAGATCACAAGGACCTTAGGTAGCTAGGTGATAAAGCACCCTAAAAGACTTAATAACCAAGTGGACGAGGCCTGATTTGGATCAGAATTAAAATTAGCATGCTTAGGATCAGCGGAGTACCTTGCCTTGTTCTTTTCCAACCATTTCAATCCAGTTCATTCCAAGGCTCAAAGCTAAAAGCAAGGTTCAGATGGAGAATATTCTCGTTTGTTTTAGCATTTTCAGAACAAAGACTTCAATTCAGCAATTAAAAACTAGAAAAATTTTCAAAATTTTGCACCCCAAGATCAGCTAACCAACTAAACTTCCTCTATGGCTTCCTTCCAAGTTGAGCAACCACAACTTAATTTTAACAAATGCAAGAGAAAGATAGCTCAGACGCACAAAAACAAGCGCCAAGGAGCTTACCCCACCCCTACTTAGAGTGAAGCAATGTCCTCATTGCGTAGGAAGAATTAACATTGTCAAGCAATCCAACAGGGAAACAAAATCACACACAGCAGTTCAGAGGGGAGCGTGTAAACATAAAGAGTAGAAAGTAAGAATACTCCCCAGAGTCCGCTCAGGGTGTGCAGCAAGGCCAACCCCACACTTGAGTTCAGCTAAGCAACAAAGTAAGCAAGCTGAGAATATAATCTGCAAAGCCAGGAGAACTCAAGTGGAACCAGACAAAACCATCAGTAGAAAAATAAGAGCCAAGGCTCTTGCAATAAGCATAACATCAGAACACACCACAAACTTAAAAGAAAAGAGCAAAATAAACACCTAAACTAAGAAAGGGAAAAAGATACAAACCGGTGGGTTGCCTCCCACCAAGCTGCCCGGAGTTAGAGTCTCTGGCTAGACTTTCACTTCGTCATCCCGGGTCAAAAATAAAAGTTGACAATAGCGTCAACGAGAGAAAGAAGTGGACAACAATCAGTAGTAAACCACCTGGATCAAAACAAAATGTTACCTCGACAGATAAAGGATAAAAATAAATACTCCACAAAACCTGGTGTTTGAGAAAGTATTGACAGTAACGGATCTCAAGCAGAAGACCAGGTGATGATTGTTGTTTTTCCTCAAATTGAAGGATGTAAACATCCTCCTTCTGTGGGTGAGGCTCAAAGAGACCGTGGTAATGGCAAAGTGGTGGTGGCTCGCCCCTTTCAAATTTAAGGATGTCAACATCCTTTTCGTTTAGGACCAAGGGTGGTGAGGGAGGGTGACTTGTATTTCAACATGTTGCTCCACTACATTGTTCAAGATTGAATCCTGCTGTCGAAGAGTGATTTTGTGTAGGTAGTCTGGTTGATCCTCTAACCACAATTGATATTGTACTTCGAGACAGTCATCGAACTCGTGAGGTCCCCCACAATTTGAGCAATATATATCCTGTGAATAGGATGATTCGTGTTCGAATTGCTCCTCAACTTCGCCTCATCTCTTCAATTTCGGGGCAATCTTCGAACTCATGTGATTTCCCCCACATGCGAGCAACACAAATCAGAGGAAAACAGATCAAAAGAACCAGAAGACTCTTGCTCCACTGCCCAAACATGAGTCTGTTCCATAGACTGCTCCATCCTTTTGTTGGCTAACTGTCTATAAAGTTCAGATGTCTCATCGTACGATCTTTTCAGTTCAACCAACAACTTGTACAACTCACTTGCCATTGCTTCATCGATTCCGATGTTTTCCATTGCTAGAAATAACTAAGAACAAAATAAACTAAAATAAAAGGAACAAACAAAAATACTTTAAACCAGGAATATAATAAAATAGAATAGAATTAAAAAACAAGAACAAATAAACTAAAGATAAAATAGATGAAAAAACAAAAATAAAACAAAATAACTAAATTAATTAAATAAAAACAAAACAAGAAACTATCAATGGAAATAATAACAAAATAACTAAGCATGAAATAGATAAAATTAAAGAAAACACTAAAACAAAATTGATAAAATAAATTAAATAAACAAAATAAGAAACGATAAAAATTAGAACTAAGATAAAAATAGAAAGAATAAACTATATAAAAAACAAAATAACTAACAAAAAGTAAATAAATTAAAAATATAAGCAAAACACAAAAATTAAATTATAACTAAAATAAAACAAAAATAAGTAAATAAATAAAATAGAACTAAGAGACAAAAAACAAAAAAACAAAAAAAACAAATGAAAAAAAAGATGACCACCAAAGTTAAGGACTAGACAAATGTCAAGTCCCCGGCAACGGCGCCATTTGCAAACAAGAAATTTGACCTACTAAAAGCTAAGAAATAAACCTAGAAATTAATAAATCAAAAAGTCTTCGGGTTGCAAATAATCCCGGTCACTGCAGTATAGAAAACGTAGCAACCAGGTATCGAATCCGCGGGACTTGAAGAAAGTAAGTCTAGTCCTAAGAAAACTGGAAATTCAGAGGGTTGTTCTTGTTTTGGGAATCAAATAAGAAAGAAGAAAATAAAACGAAATAAAACTGATAAAGTTATATGGATGAGTGGAACTCCGGGTTCAAGTTATTTTTTCACTAGTCGGATTATGCGAACTTCTACAAATCGATAAGAGATATGGATTGTGCTAATTCTTCAATATCTTTCCAGAATTAAATCATAATCTCCGAAAAGCTCATCTAGTAGACACACAAGGTCTAATCCAGAACCTAGCGAAACACACATAGATGGATGAAGCTTAAAGAATTACGACGCACCTGAGGGAAAATATAATCATCCGATCTAATTTTCCACAGGCTAACAGATTAATTTGACCTTCTTGTTAATCACCGATCTGATCATAACAAGATTCGTAAGGCTTTTTAAGAAATTCGCGAGATTAATTAAAAAGCACAACATTTGCATTAATCTGAAACAATCCGAAAATAAAATCTCAATCATAATTGTAGATGTACGTGTAAAACGAACTAGCTACAAATAACCAGCACCCGGAGCAAATCCTTCCTAGCCTAGCATTTTACAAAGAGAGTATAGAGATATAGAGAAGAATTATCTGGTGTAGAAGATTCCTCCGTTTGTCTCGCTATCCAGATCTGCATTTACTAGGCTGGAGGTTGAAGATGATGGTGGAGAGGAAGAACTCTCGCGGCTGCTTGCGTTCTTCTCGGCGTGAGAAAAAGAAATAAAACTAAACCTAAAGCTAAAATAGAACTGAAGTGATGTTGTGTGGATGATGATGAATGATTGATTGATCTCTCCAAAGTCTTCCATATTTATAAGTCTAATTGAAGACTCTTTGTTTGCTCCTTGATGACTCATTTTAATTTCCTTCGGTTTTCGCGAAGTAAATGGAGGCCCTCAGTTGATTCAATTTAAGTAACTCTTTTCAATTTACTTCGTCATCAATAAGTTATGGAAAACTCTATTTACTAACTTCAACTAACTCCCTTCATCAATACCTTTGGAGTTACTTTCTTTTATGTTTCCAATCTTCCCCCTTCTTCTTCTCAATCCTTTCAAGGCAGTCTCGTAAATAATATATAAATATATCACACCGGACACAACTTTGACAGGGTCCAAATTCTTCGTATGAGCTCCGATTTGTTCCCCGTTTGCGGCGTTGGAAAGCTCGTGAGGAGAACTATGCATTTTCACCATCATTTTCTGCTTTAAACATATAAATTGGCATCAGTTCTTGCCCAAAGTAAGAGTCATGAAAAGCATAGGATAAGTGTGAAAAAGCACATAAAAAGGTTGCATAAATAAGAATTTAGCACCAATAAAACCATATCAATTTCACACTTATCAAATCACCCCACACTTAGCCTTTTGCTTGTCCCCAAGCAAAACTCTCAAGCACAAGTAAAACCGAGCTAATGGAACTCAACAGGAAAGGAAGAGCACAGAAGAAAGGAATTGCTAGCTTAACCATTAAAGGGGGCAATTCAAATTATTCAAAACAATTTATTCTTTCCAAAAACATGAAGTCATTCGAAGCTAACAAATGAGAAACGAAACCATAAGAGTCTTGCCTTTAACCTTGAGCCAATCCACCTTTTTCCTTCACAAACCATAGAAACGACAAGGGACATGAAGTAAGATCATATTCCATCATACCTTTCAATGTCACATACTCTTGATCCATAAGAGAAATTAATCTGTACTTAGCTTAGCATTTACATAAATATTTCAATTAAAGCGCTTTCAATTTCTTTCACCACAGACTTTTCTCTCCACCCATGTAGCGGCTTTGGGTCAACTATCCCAGATCACAAGGACCTTAGGTAGCTAGGTGATAAAGCACCCTAAAAGACTTAATAACCAAGTGGACGAGGCCTGATTTGGATCAGAATTAAAATTAGCATGCTTAGGATCAGCGGAGTACCTTGCCTTGTTCTTTTCCAACCATTTCAATCCAGTTCATTCCAAGGCTCAAAGCTAAAAGCAAGGTTCAGATGGAGAATATTCTCGTTTGTTTTAGCATTTTCAGAACAAAGACTTCAATTCAGCAATTAAAAACTAGAAAATTTCAAAATTTTGCACCCCAAGATCAGCTAACCAACTAAACTTCCTCTATGGCTTCCTTCCAAGTTGAGCAACCACAACTTAATTTTAACAAATGCAAGAGAAAAGAGCTCAGAGACGCACAAAAAACAAGCGCCGAAGGAGCTTACCCCACCCCATACTTAGAGTGAAGCAATGTCCTCATTGCGTAGGAAGAATTAACATTGTCCAAGCAATCCAACAGGGAAACAAAATCACACACAGCAGTTCAGAGGGGAGCGTGTAAAACATAAAAGAGTAGAAAAGTAAAGAATACTCCCCAGAGTCCGCTCAGGGTGTGCAGCAAGGCCAACCCCACACTTGAGTTCAGCTAAGCAACAAAGTAAGCAAGCTGAGAAATATAATCTGCAAAGCCAGGAGAACTCAAGTGGAACCAGACAAAACCATCAGTAGAAAAATAAGAGCCAAGGCTCTTGCAATAAGCATAACATCAGCGAACACACCACAAACTTAAAAGAAAAGAGCAAAATAAACACTAAACTAAGAAAGGGAAAAAGATACAAACCGGTGGGTTGCCTCCCACCAAGCTGCCCGGAGTTAGAGTCTCTGGCTAGACTTTCACTTCGTCATCCCTTGTCAAAAATAAAAGTTGACAATAGCGTCAACGAGAGAAAGAAGTGGACAACAATCAGTAGTAAACCACCTGGATCAAAACAAAATGTTACCTCGACAGATAAAGGATAAAAATAAATACTCCACAAAACCTGGTGTTTGAGAAAGTATTGACAGTAACGGATCTCAAGCAGAAGACCAGGTGATGATTGTTGTTTTTCCTCAAATTGAAGGATGTAAACATCCTCCTTCTGTGGGTGAGGCTCAAAGAGACCGTGGTAATGGCAAAGTGGTGGTGGCTCGTCCCTTTCAAATTTAAGGATGTCAACATCCTTTTCGTTTAGGACCAAGGGTGGTGAGGGAGGGCGACTTGATATTTCAACAGGTTGCTCCACTACATTGTTCAAGATTGAATCCTGTTGTCGAAGAGTGATTTTGTGTAGGTAGTCTGGTTGATCCTCTAACCACAACTGATATTGTACTTCGAGACAATCATCGAACTCGTGAGGTCCCCCACAATTTGAGCAATATATATCCTGTGAATAGGATGATTCGTGTTCGAATTGCTCCTCAACTCGCCTCATCTCTTCAATTTCGGGGCAATCTTCGAACTCGTGATTTCCCCCACACTGCGAGCAACACAAATCAGAGGAAAACAGATCAAAAGAACCAGAAGACTCTTGCTCCACTGCCCAAACAGGAGTCTGTTCCATAGACTGCCCCATCCTTTTGTTGGCTAACTGTCTATAAAGGTCAGATGTCTCATCGTACGATCTTTTCAGTTCAACCAACAACTTGTACAACTCACTTGCCATTGCTTCATCGATTCCGATGTTTGCCATTGCTAGAAATAACTAAGAACAAAATAAACTAATAATAAAAATGGAACAAAACAAAAATACTTTAAACCATGAATATAATAAAATAGAATAGAATTAAAAAACAAAGAACAAAATAAACTAAAGATAAAACAGAATAGAAGAAAACAAAAATAAAACAAAACAAATTAACTAAAATTAATTAAATAAAAACAAAACAAGATAAACTATCAATGGAAATAATAACAAAATAAACTAAGCATGAAATAGAATAAAATTAAGGAAAACAACTAAAACAAAACTTGATAAAATAAATTAAATATAAACAAAACTAAGAAATATAATTAAAATTAGAACTAAGATAAAAATAGGAAAGAAATAAATATAAAAAAACAAAATAACTGAAACAAAAAGTAAATAAATTAAAAATATAAGCAAAACAAAAAATTAAATTATAACTAAATTAAAACAAGAAATAAGTAAAAATAAAATAGAACTAAGAGATAAAAAAACAAAAAAAACAAATAGAAAAAAAAGATGACCACCAAAGTTAAGGACTAGACAAATGTCAAGTCCCCGGCAACGGCGCCATTTTGCAAACAAGAAATTTGACCTACTAAAAGCTAAGAAATAAACCTAGAAATTAATAAATCAAAAGTCTTCGGGTTGCAAATAATCCCGGTCACTGCAGTATAGAAAACGTAGCAACCAGGTATCGAATCCGCGGGACTTGAAGAAAGTAAGTCTAGTCCTAAGAAAACTGGAAATTCAGAGGGTTGTTCTTGTTTTGGGAATCAAATAAGAAAGAAGAAAATAAAACGAAATAAAACTGATAAAGTTATATGGATGAGTGGAACTCCGGGTTCAAGTTATTTTTTCACTAGTCGGATTATGCGAACTTCTACAAATCGATAAGAGATATGGATTGGCTAATTCTTCAATATCTTTCCAGAATTAAATCATAATCTCTGAAAAGCTCATCTAGTAGAACACACAAGGTCTAATCCAGAACCTAGCGAAACACACATAGATGGATGAAGCTTAAAGAATTACGACGCACCTGAGGGAAAATATAATCAATCCGATCTAATTTTCCACAGGCTAACAGATTAATTTGACCTTCTTGTTAATCACTGATCTGATCATAACAAGATTCGTAAGGCTTTTTAAGAAATTCGCGAGATTAATTAAAAAGCACAACATTTGCATTAATCTGAAACAATCCGAAAATAAAATCTCAAATCATAATTGTAGATGTACATGTAAAACGAACTAGCTACAAATAACCAGCACCCGGAGCAAATCCTTCCTAGCCTAGCATTTTACAAAGAGAGTATAGAGAGATAGAGAAGAATTAATCTGGTGTAGAAGATTCCTCCGTTTGTCTCGCTATCCAGATCTGCAATTTACTAGGCTGGAGGTTGAAGATGATGGTGGAGGAGAAGAACTCTCGCGGCTGCTTGCGTTCTTCTCGGCGTGAGAAAAAGAAATAAAAACTAAACCTAAAGCTAAAAATAGAACTGAAGTGATGTTGTGTGGATGAATGGTTGGATGAATTGATGGATGGATCTCTCCAAAGTCTTCCATATTTATAAGTCTAATTGAAGACTCTTGTTTGCTCCTTGATGACTCATTTTAATTTCCTTCGGTTTCGCGAAGTAAATGGAGGCCCTTCAGTTGATTCAGAATTTAAGTAACTCTTTTCAATTTACTTCCGTCATCAATAAGTTATGGAAAACTCTAGAGTTACTAACTTCAACTAACTCCCTTCATCAATAACCTTTGGAGTTACTTTCTTTTATGTTTCCAATCTTCCCCCTTCTTCTTCTCAATCCTTTCACGGCAGTCTCGTAAATATATATATAAATATATCACACCGGACACAACTTTGACAGGGTCCAAATTCTTCGTATGAGCTCCGATTTGTTCCCCGTTTGCGGCGTTGGAAAGCTCGTGAGGAGAACTATGCATTTTCACCATCATTTTCTGCTTTAAACATATAAATTGGCATCAGTTCTTGCCCAAAGTAAGAGTCATGAAAAGCATAGGATAAGTGTGAAAAAGCACATAAAAAGGTTGCATAAATAAGAATTTAGCACCAATAAAACCATATCAATTTCACACTTATCAACGGTGCGCAACAAGCGACCGCTATGAGGAAGTAGCAGATAATGACACGGAGTATAAGTATGAAATGACAGACAAAAATATTCTTTCCTATCACATAAGTGACTTACTGCCAAGCGTTTACGCCTCTGCACTCTGTACGACTGAGTGTTTTGGTATTGCACTTGTGCAGCTAATGATCCAATGGGATGGCTAGGGATATGGAAAATGTAAACCGTAGTAAACCCTCCTTCTCACCAACAAACATGGCATAAGCCAGCTAAGGAAGCTTAGCAACAGACCGTGCGGCCTGAGGCCAAGGAAGCACGAAGAGTGTGAAACACACTAACAATCACAAGATGTGAATTCCATTGGAATAAAAGGAGAAAGGAGACGTAACAAGTCACTAGGACCGACACATAGAAATGCAAGGTCATACAAGTAAAGAACACTTGTACTGAACCAGGGAAACTGGTAGAATTCAGAAGCTAGTGACACCAGAGGAAGCACTACAACTAAGTAGTGACTTAACCTCGCCCGACAATAAGTCGAGGGAACTTAGTGAATAACCCTGGAAGCACGAATAGCATGTGCAGTAGATTACCAGAGAGCTGGTTAAAATCTTAAACTCATTGAGTTCGAACGCGGTAAAAGAATACCGAATTTGTTTAGTAAACCTTATTCCCATAATAGACGGATAAAAGGTTATGCATAGCACATGAAGGATAACACGAAGGGTAAGTAACCCGAGTTATCAGGGTCGCGCAGCAGAAGCTAGTGGGCCCTAGCTAGGAGATAATATACCTAGTAAGTATAGTAGAATGGCTATTAATGCCGTGAAGCCTAATAGGCTGGAAACAAATTAATTATGAGTTAAATAAACTCATACAGGAATTTGGGGTGCAAAGACTAAACCATTGGTATGGTTAAGACCCTTTGACCAGAGCATATTGTACAGTATACCGTAGTGAAGCTAAACGCTTCAGATTGCCCAAACTGATTAAACCAATGTTTAATAATAATAACATATGGTAGATTACGTGGGCGTAATCCCTTTTAAGGGGGGTAGAGCAAAACCGCTGAATGTAAGTTTCGTGAATAAAACACACAAACTATAATGTGCATAGCACAAATGAGAATGGATTTAATGATTGGTACTTATGTTAAACAAACATACGTATTCATTCATATTGTAACTGTGGTAATTAGGCACGAGAGATGCGAATACCATAGGATGAATATACCCATCTGGTAACCCCAATGTAAAAGTATTAGTAAAGTGGAGTAGAGTAACTCTTGGGGAAATGATAATCCCTGTAGTGGGCGTCTATTTGAAGTTAGACATGGCACTACAATGCAAGAGTCGGTATAAAACCGATGTAGAACCTAGAGGAAATTGAACTCCCTAGGTGATCGTTTTAATACAATTGAGAATGAGTAGTGGACGGAGCTCCACAAGTATTGTAACCTTGAAAAAAAAAGGGATAGTGGGACTGATTGTGAGTAGCAGAGGAACGTAGCCCATGAATGGTACATTAGTAAGTATGTTATTGGTAGTAATTGAGGATAGCTAAACTTCATAAGTACTGTATTCCCGAGTTAGAATAATTGAAATGATGGAGAGTAATGGATGGAAGTAATTAAGGTTGATGAAATGAGCATTTAAGTATTGAACCACGGAGTAAAGCATTTGGGAAGTAGAGCGAGGACAATTGATGGATTGATTCCATCCTTTGGAGATGTACGAATTCGTACCACGACTAGAAAAGTAAAAAGATAGAAAATGAAAACAACTGACTATCTGCTTGTTTGAAACTGATGTGGGAAGTCGAACTTGATCCCGATCAGATCAAGGGGAACCGAACACAAATTGGGGTGGAAAGATAGTTCAACACTGATGCTGATCACATCAGGGTCGAATGATTCTTGAAGCTCCCCCTTAAGTGGTCACAAGAATCACATAGGATAGAAGTAATGAATATAAATTGGAATTTGGAGTTGTATGTTTTAAAAAATTTTAATTGGTAGTGGTGAAAGAATTTCCTTAGTATGGAGAATGAGGATCTGCTAGAAGTGTGTACCGAAGAAGATAGTAAGGTAGTATGTTGTATTATTCCGAGGGCAGCGGGACACAGGAGTTCCGTGTCTAGATGACCTGAGTGCCTGCGGGATTGTATTGTGTATTGCATTGCTTTGGGGATAGCTTTGCACTGTATGTATGTATGAATTTTGTAAAGAGGAACCGGATGGTTGACGGTAATATGGATTGGAGTAAGTATTGTACATTGGTATGATAGGGAGAGGAGAAACCTTGAGTAATGGACGTGGGAATTAGCAAGGAAGAAGAATGTATGACCACGGTATTAGACATGTAAGAATGAGTAAGCATTGTAAACCCATAACCTCGAACAACTTTGAGGACAAAGTTCTTAAGGGGGGTAGATTGAAATACCCCGACCTTGAATATGGCGATTAAATTATCCTAATGGGTATTTAAGAGCCTAATAATGATTAAGTAATATTGGTAAGGAAAAATAAATCCAAAAGAAATAAAGAAACGCTTAAAAAGCGTAAAACGCTAAATAAGCATTAAACAACCATAGGAGGTATAAGACCTCGGTTATTGTAATATAAGGATTCTAAAGGCTTAATTAAGTCTAAATAAATATTAGGGAACCAATCCCAAAGAAAACCGATCCTTAAAATGGATTAAAAACACTAATGAACATTAAAGCGCGCTTTCGAGGAAACCGAGAAAACGTGACTTCAAGCGGGTTAAATAGACTCGCGATAATTATAATCAATTAAATAGTCATTAATAAATATTAATGAAGGTCTAGAACCAATAAAATTAATTAAACGAGAAAATTCTGAAAAAAAATGGATACCGACTAACAAAACTGTCAAAAACGGGAAGTTGCGGGGTGAGAGTGTAAATAAGTAAAGTTAGTGTGTCCACCTCTGCAAAATAAAATCAAAAATCTGTATGGGACAGTGTGGGTGGCCGATTCGCTTGTCCCACCTCCCTCACATTTCTTTTAATTACCTTATGTACAAAAGACAACAAATTAAAGAGACAAAAGTAATACCTATTCTCTCTCTACCCATCACTCTCCCACGTAACCTAACCCATACCCTCTGATTTCTCTTCTCCTCCAAGCAGCCGCCATGGCGATTTGAAATACCAAGAAACACAGCACCTTCTCCTCCATTTTTGAGAGACCAAACCACCACCAAATCTCACAAAAATAACACCGTTGGAATCTCCTCATTAAGGTGAGTAATCTCCACCTTCCAAAAACTCAAAACAAGCAATTTCATTTTGTGGGTGTTAACGGCTGAAGCTTGGACTGCACCAGCTGAAGCTCCATCTCATTCTATACATTTTCTAAGGTAAAGCCAACGGACTGAACTCTTCCTTGTTTCACTGTTTTACTGCTCCTCATGAAAAGAAAACCAAAACCCACGTGAACACCTTGTTCCATGTTCAGCCGTGGGCGTTTCGAGGAGGGCTTGAACCCGGTTGTCCTGTTAACTAAGAACAAGAAACAAAAACAAGGAAGAAGAGGTGAGAGGAGAAAGAAGCAAAGAGCTCAAGGTAATAACATGCCTCTGTACAGATTTGTTTAATGTGTATGCGTGAATAGACACAATGCTTTAAGCAAGGGTTAAACCAAAGTAACCGTAAAAATGAATGAGTATATTAGTACTACTTATATTGGGTGTTAGAATCTGTTGGAATAAATGAACGTGCTGCTGAGTGAAGGGGAAACGTTTGGGTTCTGGTGTGAAAGCATATATGTATATACTTTGAGCAGGGAAGTGAACTGAGATGGGTTGTGAACAAATTAGTGTGTTGAGAATGTAAAATAAACAAGGGAAGCTATGGCAAATTTTACCCAGGAACTAGAGCACTTAGAGGCTCATAGCATTTGTGAAGAAGAAAGAAAAGAAATAGAGGCAGCAGCTTGAAGAAGAGCAAACGTAAGGCTCTGTAACAGATGAAGGAAAAAAATGACAGTGGAAGAGTAACTTATCAGTAAGATTGAATGATGAGGTTAGAGATGGATGTGAGTGAGTTTAGATGCTTGGATAAGTGTTAAAACATGTTAGAACATGTAAGATCAAGGTATGGGGAATCAATGGAGGAAGAAAGAATGAAACAGAGCGAGAAGAAACTGAAAATGCGTAACAGACTTGTGTTGGTCCGGGACTTGAGCCATATAAGAGGTCCCGGACCACACCTTGTGAAATGGCCGAGAATTGCTCTTAAAGCTTGGTCCGGGACTAGTCTGGGTATAAGGTCCCGGACCATAGTGAGAATCAGTTCGAGAATGAGAGCTACGTATGGTCCGGGACTTAGCTTATGTATAAAGTCCCGGACCATAACAAGAAATCAGCCGAGACTTGTGAAATTTGTTGGTCCGGGACTCAGGACCCGGACAAGGTCCCGGACCAACACCAAAAATGCCCCGAGAGAAATTTTAATGGGCTGTAAGTTAAGGCTTTGTTTGGGGATGATTGTATAAGTTGTTTAAGACTTAAGTAATCCTAATTGAGAGTCATTAGGAGTATAAACAAGCTGGAATAAGAATGAGAAGTAAGTAAAGAATGGGAATGAAATTGTACAAGTAAGAATTAGTAAGTATGTAAAGTGGATGAACTAAGGCAGATTGAAGGGCCTAGGTAGTGTTTAAACATGTGAGATTACATGTAAGAAGATTGGGGAAACAATGGGCGAAGTCGGGAAAGAAAAATAAAATCTGTAGCAAGGTTCTGACTTCGTCCGACCCAGACGGTGAGTCGGACGTGGGTCGGACGGGGCTTAAGAAACGAAAACTAAACTTTCTGGAATGGTCCGACCCAGAGCCGTGAGTCGGACATGGGTCGGACATGCAAATTTTTACAATGTCGAAGTTTCTGACTTCGTCCGACCCAGACGGTGAGTCGGACGTGGGTCGGACGGAGCTTGGACGACAGGACCAAAACCTTCTGGAATGGTCCGACCCAGAGAGTATGGGTCGGACGGAATAGTGCTGGGTCGGACAGGGTAATTTTCTGGGAACGAACCTTACTGGAATGGTCCGACCCAGGGCTTGGGTCGGACGGTGGGTCGGATGGCCCTATACTTACAAAAAAAAACAGTAAGATTATAACTAGTATATATACATATATATGTATATGTATACCCACCTATACATACGTGCATATATGCGTAAGTAAACCATTGTTAAGTGATTAAAAGTAAGTAAATAAAATGTAAGTATAGGGATGTGAAGACCTAGTAAGTATGAGTTAGGAAACGTAAGGGTAACCGAATTAAGTTAATGATGGTTAGATTAATTATTCGGTTGTATGTATATCGTAGGATTTGAATTGTGAATACCGGAGGAACGTTGGGATACGAGTACAACGGTGAAAGGTATGATTTCTTCATGCTCTGTATCCTAACCTGGTTACCCCGATTTGTGTGCTTATGTGATCACCAATAAGATAAATGCACGAATCGGATTTATATCGCACTTAACTGTGTTTGAACTATTTGTTCTTGTTGTATTTCTTGAACAATTAGTTTGTATAATTCATGAAATGAATGAATGGAATTGAGAAGTATGTGTAAGTATTGCGTACTTGAGTATTGTATGTGTGTATGGAAATGAAGTATTGACTTCTACTAATTCCTAACATTCTAACTCCTAACTTGGGTAATGAGTAAATGGAATGAGTAGAAGTCCGATATAGTTTCGGCCACGCGTGAGGATAAGGAAACACAAGAGGTTGGATCCGAATCCTGGCTATAATCTTTTCCTTGGACCAATTCCCTTGAATGGGTAGCATCCTGGATTAGTGGGCCACCCTAAAGCCCGGTGGTGGGATGTAGTAATCCTGCCCGGAGGTCATACCGACTTAACTGGAAGTAAAGTATGTAAGAAGTAAGTATTGTATGTGTATTGGTCTTGACTATCGTAAGTCATTGACCGGAAGTAAAGTAGTATCGAACACCCGATTAACCCGGGTGTGTAATGAAGCTAACTGGACCTTTGTATGTAATGGAGAATTGTATCTCCGTATTGTGTATTGGGTATGTAATGAGTATGTATTGTATATGTGTATCCTGAAAGATGGTAAGTAAGTATTGGTTGACTTGTATTGTCTTCCAAGCATGTATTGTACTGTGCGTACGTATGTATCCTTGTGTAGTATTGTAGTATCGTGAATGAAAGCATGTATGTATGTATGTATGAATATATGTATTGCAAAATGAATTGCATGTATTCGACCAAATGGTCGGCGTACCCTCGCTAGTACGCGGGGTATGCGGTTATCATATTCAGCGAAAGCTGACCCCCTCGGGGGAACATTTTTAGTGTGCAGGTACCCGGAGCGAATACAAGGTAAGAGACCGGTGGCGCGCCTCGTAAGTAGAAGTATCTAGTTTGTGAGGAATGGGTAGCAGATTGATTCCTAGTAAGTGTGTATGAATTTGGGAGAAGTACTGTATTGATTTTGGAACCTAGTAAACTCGGTATGCGTAGTGTATTATCTTGTACGGAGTTGTGAAGTATTGTATCGAATGGAGTATTGTAGTAATCAGTATGTAATGAGAGTATGTATTGTATTAAGTAGTACTCGGATATTCCGGTCCATCAGACCGATGCTGTATGTAGAGGTAGTAGCCTTGTTAGTCACGTGGGTGACTAACGGCATTGTATCACCCGAGGTATGTAAGTATGTATCCGCTGCGTGACTCAGGAAGTACGAGGAAATTGGACGGTAATGACTGAATTAATAGTAGGGGTGTTACAACGTTTAAGCATCTTTTAAATTGAACAAAACTTAGAAAAGTTGTTGGATGTAAAACAAGGGAAACCACATTGGTGGGGAAAGTAATTTTTGAAACCTCATGGGTGGAGTGTGTAATTTCATCAAACGTCATGGGTGGGTCATGTAATTTTCCCTTTATAATTTGTAATTTTTATTATTATTAATTAACACCAAAAAGTTAATAAAATTATGGAAAAATTACAGTGGCCACCCATGATGTATTGAGAAATTATAATGCCCATCCATGAGCTTTAGAAAATTACAATGCCCACCCATGAGGTATTGAGAAAATACAATCTCCACCCATGAGCTTTAAAAAATTACAATGTCCACCCATATACATATTAAAATGAGGTGAACTGAAGATCTTAGTAAATATTATATTGATGGAGCGATTCAACAATGTAAACCAATTAAAAAGAAACCCAAATTTACTCTCATGCAATGTTAGAGTGGGGAATTGAGAAAAATCACGCAAAATTCACAAGGAATTGCAATGTATTCACTGCTTTATCATTAGTTTTGCTTCTTTATTTATTCATTTTAGGTATCTTTCATTTATTTGACTTCCAAGAGGTCATATAATGTAAATTTAGGGTTTCTTTCAATGTTTTGTCATTTTCTAAGTTCTTATTTAAGGTAATCATTGCTCTGTATATTCAAATTCACCTCATTCTAATAAGTACATGGGTGGGCACTGTAATTTCTTAAAACTCATGGGTGGGGATTGTAATTTCCCAATATCTCATGGGTAGGCACTATAATTTTCTAAAGCTCATGGGTGGACATTGTGATTTCTCAATGCCCAATGGGTGGGCAATGTAATTTTCCCAAACTATATTGTTTAGCAATGTTTGATAATTAATAGATATTATTTTAAATAGAACGTAAGACATAATAATAGATACAAGAATATATATGCAAGTCAGTGTTTACTACAAAAATTATTTAGAGGAAATAAAAAGTAAAATATCTATAATTATCAAATGATAACGAAAATGTAATTTTATTTAATCAGTTATATTAGTTTAAAAGTAAATTTATAAAGGGTACAAAAATTGGCGCTTTAAAACCCGGTGTGGACTTGTGTTTTCTTTGACTGAAAAACTATTTGCAAACACATTTTCTTTAGTCATACAGTCATGTGTACACTCTAGGTGGCTAGATAGCCGTAGTCCGCAACCGGTAAACATATGGGATGGTCACAACCGTCCAGTGGCTAGAGTCATGCTAGTCGTCAAGCAACTACGTAGGCTCCAGCCTGCAGGTGGCTATGCCTACTATAGCTTGCTGTCGGCTGCCCTAACATTTTTTTTTATTTTTAAAAAATTTCTATAAAATTCTACTTTTAAAGTGTGTTATAGATTTTCAAGATGAAATTGATGACATATTTAGAAGATCACAGACGACTTTAAACCGTTGACTACAAACCCTAACACTATAAACCTTCGACGATTTAGCATCCCTGAGGTATGCTTGGGGTTTATGGTATCTTTTTTGTCCATTTTACACTTTTGTAACATTTCATTTATTTTGGTAGGCTTATTTTTAGGGTTTGGGGTTCAAGGTCATTGGAACCTAACTTACAAATCGTGAAATAAACCTACAACAATTTAACTTTCTCAGGGTATTGGGGTTTACGGTATCTTTATGTTGTTTATGTTACAACCTTGTAACGTTTTAATTATCTCGGTAGATTTTAAAGGTTTGAGGTTTAGGGTTTAGGGTAACGACCCATAACCCTTAAATAAATCCTTGATAGTTTAACTCATAGGGTATGTTGGGGTTTAGAGTATCTTTTTGTTTTTCATTTGACACCCTTGTAATGTTTCAATTATCATGATAGGTTTTTAGGGTTTGAAATTTATGGTTTAGGATTGTTAGACCTTAAAACTTTCATTAATAACCCTAAAATAAACATTTGATGGTATAATTTCCAAGGGTATGTTTAGTGGTTTAGGGTGTATTTATTTTGTTCATTTTAGACCCTTGTAACGTTTTAAATTTTAGGGAAATTTCACGATATACCCCCGAGGTTTGAGCGAATTTTATGAGATACCCCTGAGGTTTCATTTTTATTACGAGATATCCTTGAGGTTTCATTTTTTTACGATATACCTCTGAGGTTTCACTTTTATTACGATATACCCCTGAGGTTTCAATTTTATACGAGATGTCCCTCAGTTCAGATTCTGATATATTATATTTTTCATATCCACATTTTACCCACGCACCATATACCCTGCAATAACTTCACGGGTTGATGGTCAAATTTTTTAAAATGTAAAATATGAACAAAATGCACATAAAAATTAAAGATCAATTAAAATTTTAATTCAATTTAAAAAACATTAATAAAAGTATAATAAAAAATAAAAAATTAGAATCATAAAATTTAAAATAAATAGAAATGACTAAACAACAAAAATAATCTATTTAAAAAACTTATATTGTTACATAATTTAAACGGTGGCTTAAAATCATAAAATTTTTATAACAATTATATTAAATACAAGAAATAATTTTATCAATTATAGTAAGAGTTTATTAATGAATATATTATTCGATATCAATAATCACAAGAGAAATGATTATATTTTATGGTTTTTATACTATAATCACAAAAGAAATGATTATATTATTTGATATCAAAAATCATTATTTTAAATTAGAAAAATAAACTCTTGAAATCATTATTTTATGGTTTTTATAGATACTATTATAGCGATGGCTTAAAATCATAAAATATAATCATTTTTCTTGTGATTATTGATATCAAATAATATATTTGTTAATAAACTCTATCTATAAATATTAAATTATTTATAATTTCTTGCGTTTAATATAATTGTTAAATTTTTTTTATGATTTTAACCCACCGTTTAAATTTTGTAACAATATAAGTTTTTTAAATAGATTATTTTTTTGTTGTTTTGTCATTCCTATTTATTTTAAATTTTTTTACACTTTTATTAATATTTATTAAATTGAATTAAAATTTTAATTGATCTTTAATTTTTATGTGCATTTTGTTCATATTTTAAATTTTTAAAAATTTAACCAGAAACCCGTGAGATCATTGCGGGGTATATTGTGCGAGGGTAAAATGAGGATATGAAAAATATAATATATCAGAATCTGAACTGGGGGGCATCTCGTATAAAATTGAAACCTCGGGGGTATATTGTAATGAAAGTGAAACCTCAGGGGTATATCGTAAAAAAATGAAACCTCAGGGGTATCTCGTAATAAAAATGAAACCTCAGGGGTATCTCGTAAAATTCGCTCAAACCTCGGGGGTATACCGTGAAATTTCCCTAAATTTTAATTATCTCGCCAGGTTTTAGGGTATGAGGTTTAGGGGACCCTAAACCCTAGACTACAAACCCTAAAATAAATATACGACGGTTTAACTTTCATAAGGTATGTTTTGGGGTATATTTTTGTTGATAATGTTAGGGTTTGTAGTGTAGGGTATTTTTTTGTTGTTTACGGCATATTTGTGGTTTAGGGTATCTTTACAACTACGCAATTTATTTGGAAAATCTTTTTGTTTTTGTGGGGTAGAAAATAATGATTTCCATTAATCTCTTTTTCATTCTTCATGTTCTTGGGTCCTTCGTGTTCTTTGTCGTATTCTTCATTAAATTGAGCCCTATAGCTGCCTACCTAGCAGCCTAGCACCGTGCTAGGTGCCTCGCTACCGCTTGGTAGCTACGGGGCTTCTAGCTTGTCTCCGGCTACTTGTCTTGTAGTTTGTGGTTACCTACTTTTTGCATTATTTAGAATTTGTTCTTTTTGTACAATTAACTCTACATATTTGAGATAGATTGTTACAAATTACAGTTTAGTAAAAATCTAATTTTTCTACAAAATTATAATAATTTTTAATTTGAGTTAAGTGACTGCATGTAGTACTAAAGTGACTGCAAATAACACTCTTTTCATAATTCGATTTCTTTTAA